>BROG01001118.1:0-60000 GCA_030159075.1 Atrina japonica
TGTGTGTGTGTGTGTGTGGTTAATAAATCGACATTGATAATTGTGAAATTGATTTATCATATGTTTGTACTAGATATGACTACATTTGTATATACATGTAAACCAAAATATATATGCAATACTGTTATGCCCCCATGCATTAATTATTCTTGTAATGAACTCCCATACATTAATCATTCTCGTAATGCACAACCTATTCAGAACTTATCTACAAGTATTTATATTGCAATCAATGAAAAGAAAAAAGAATTCTGAGTTTAATTTGTTTCTGATACTTTTTGTCGTCTTCTCATTCAATGTCATCCAAAATCATGAAACAGAGCATGGTGAAAGGATTCTTAATTCTTTGTCGGCCTTCAGCTCTCAGGCCGACAATGGTAATCTCTGGCTGAGAAGGAGTATGATATCAAAATAGTCATATAATAATCTCTATTAAACACAAGTACATGTAAATAAAAAAAATCATCCACCCATGTCCATGAAAAACATGCTTTAAATTGTAATTCAGAAACATCTAAGTCAAGTGGTGGTGTTTTTCTTTCAGAGATCTTTAAAATATGGGTAAACCAGGTGTAAACTTAAGCTTTAACAATCAGACAATGATGTGATAAAATGTTACATGTACATGTTGTTTTATGTTTTATGTGAAAACAAAATACAAGCAACTGAAAAAAAAGATTACCATTTTGTAACACTTATTCCTGTGTCCAATTGGGCACATTTACAGAGAGAAAAGTTTTATGTTCATTACAGTACATGTACCGTATAAAAATGTATGAATTTATCACATTTAATAGGTATCTATTGTTGATTCCAGACTTCATAAAAAATCTGTCTGAAGTTCATGTATGTCATAACAAGTTCAATCAAATGACATTCGGTATTTCAGAGTTTAACATGACTGCCAGCCTGAGGTACAAAATGTACATGTACATCTATGTTTGATGGGCTTCAAATATCAATACTTTTTAGTCATTTCTTATTCTTAGACTAGAAAAAAGTAAGTTGACCTATATGTAACATGTACATATATGAATCCCAACCTAGTTTCTGTTTCTAAAAAGTTTCTTAATGTTACAAACAAGCATGCCAAGTATTTATTTGCAAAAAATCATACTTATTGTTTGAAAGGACTAATCATAATTATCATTGAACATGTAAAATATCATAGCTCTGCTCCTTATATTTCAAAAGTTATAACCAAGTTTAATGTTTCTGTTTAAAAGGTCAAATGAGGTCAAAAGTCATTGTACAATGTACATGTATCATTTGAAAGAGTGATCTGGCATAAGGTTGCACATACATTTAAAAAACCAAAGCAACAAATATGCCATTTACTTATATTTCAAAGTTACAGCCGAGGTTCACGTTTTCAACAACAGGTCAAATGCCATGTTGGCAAGGTCAAAGGTCATGATACATGTACCATCTGAAGACCAGATCATAAAGATTGCACATGTGAAATTTTCAAAGCTCTACTCCTAACAGATATACTTTAAAGATATACAAATGCAGTCTACATGTGGATTAAAGTTAAAACTCAAAGGTCAAGGTCATTACACATAGGTCAAACATCAAGGTACCATTAATTGGGTATCCCACATCACAAGAAATCTACATTAAACATGTAAAATATCAAATTTATTTCTATAGCTAATATACAGTAGTTTAAAAGATACATGTATATATAGCCTTGGGTAAAAAAAAAATTTGCTGACATCTGTGGAGCCAGCCGGAGGTGTGATGTAACAATGTAGCTCATCAGATACATGCAGTTTGTCCCAGAGAGTTAAAAATGACTGCATACATGCATGAAATCATATTAATATCATTGTAATTCTGAACATGACAATACAGCACACTCATCAGCTGCCATACATGTCACTACACGGTCAAACATCAAGGTACCATTAATTGGGTACCCCACATCACAAGAAATCTACATTAAACATGTAAAATATCAAATCTATTTCTATAGCTAATATACAGTATGACTGGCTCTCATGCACAATGTCTTAACCACTTGGCTATCAACACATTCACAAAAAAATGAATGTTTCAATACCGATGAGTAGAATTCCGAACATGAGAACTCAGTTGAACAGATAGAGGTGAAAGGTGTTTAATCCTAATGTAAATGAAAATGGATCGATTATGATGCAAGTACATGTAGTGTAGTGTAGAGAAATACAAGTTTATATAACACACAAATATCACTACAACATTATCATTCACCATGGATCTTGGATCAGAAATGATACTATCTGCATAAATAATTCATACATAAAGCACAAATACAGTATATATGAATTTGTAATATAAAATAAAATGAATAAAAACATGAAATGTACTCTATTTTAATCAATTTTTGATAGATTCTTGACAAAAATCATTCTGTTTGACATAATATGTACATCTATTTTTCAAAAACCTCTGAGAAAAGGACACAAGAATTAAAGGGAGTTCCTTCCATCTTATTTTAGATTTGATTGTTACATAAACAGAAATATATGTTAAATACCATGGATCATTTTATTTGAATAAATAGTTTGATGTTCAAAATGTAATATTAAAAAATATCATAATCATGCATAAAAAATTAAATAATTATATGTAGTTAATGGTATTACATGTAATTTAATCAATTTTAGAATCTCTGTCCATGTAACACTAGTATTGGTGAAATCTGCCATGTACATGTACAAATGTATGTAATTGTTAGCATTGTTTTATATTCAGATAATTAATAAATTAAAAATTAAATATCAAATGAAGTACCTTTATTTTCACCATTATTGTGGAACCAACATGTACATATAGTAAAGGTGTATACACCTGTAATGTATATTATATTGTTACATGTATTTGCATGTAGAAAATTGCTAATATCATAAATATAATTTGAGTTGATAAGTACACACACATACACACACACACACACACATAGGTCATCACCATACTACTGGACCATTGCCATTTACTTCTTTGTCTGATTTAAAATAAAACTACCATATTAATGAATTGTTGTATGTGTACATGTATAATATATATATATATATATATATATATCAAATATATATATATATATATATATATATATATATATATATATTATATTATATATATAAAATATATATAGTTAATACAACTGTATAATACATTGAACAATAATTGTATATTGAATATGCAATTAACTTGGAGCTATGAAGTGCCTTCATGCTACATTGTATTGAACAATTATTAAGACCAGGAGATTTATGTATCAACAACATTATCTTTGCTCCTTTAATATAGATCAGTGATTGATTTTTAATAAACTAGCTTCATCAATCATCTGTTTGATAATGTCACAGTTTGTTCAGGTAAATCATAAAGAAACTCAGATCAATATTGCAATAGATCAAAATATGTATAAAAGAAAAAATTTTATATTCTGTTAAAAGCTTGTAAAAATGATGTTATACAACTACTTACATATATACATATACACTACATATGCAGTGATTTTTCTTAACCATTTTTAATTAAGTGTCCCAACCTTCTGCATTAATGTTGTAAGTGAGAAAGTTTGTTTGTTTATTGCTTTAACATCCAATTCAAGAATCATTCACTCATATGGAGTTGTCACCAAATACCAGTGAAGGGATTCAAATTTTGGCCTATGCTCAACTCTTACTGCCATTGAGCAGTGAGGTTCTTTAACGTGCCAACACCAATTGCGACATGGGATCTCGACTTTTACTGTCTCATCCATAGGACAGGAAACCAACCTGCTGTCGCCTGGACTTGAACTCACAACCTTATGATCAAGAGTCAAGCGTGCTACTGACTGAGCCAGGCCAGCGTACTTGGGGACTCAATAATATTCATGTTTTGTGTCCTGAAAAGATTTTATGCGTCAGATACACAGAAATCATGTGTAAGGGAAAACCCTGATCCACCCAGTAGTTTAGGAGTTTTGCTCCAGAAACAGTTTTCAGTGACTATGAACTAGTTTCCAGAAATGAGGTAAGACCAGCTTCAGTACCCTAAAAGGCACATCTAGGGTACATGGGGATCATTTGTGATGTACAGATCCAATATACCTAGTAGTTTAGGAGTTCTGCTCTTGAAATGAATTAATGATCCTGATATATATATATCTATATATATATATATAGATATATATATATATATATCTTCTGCTTCGCATGCAAGTCAAAAATACAAACTGTTTTTAAATTGGACAAATACATATTATCATAAGACTTGTGTACAATGCCACAGTGATATTTCCGAGGTGGAACTTACCAGTAAGCAATCAAAATAAACTGAAAGGTTGTTTTCTTCTCAACAATATAGTTAGTTTTTCTGAAAATCATTGAATATATGTAAATGTGTACATTTCTGTGTATAGAAACTTCCTTTTTTAATCTAGGTGACATTTTGAAATGGTGTAAGAAAATTAACTAATTTACATGTAGTATAAACTACAATAACACATCTCCATGTACATGAGGCAATATAAGCTAATCAAATGAGATTTTAAATACACATGTATGTCTGTCTAACTTGTACATGTACATGTTATAATGATGTACATGCACATATTTAAATACAAATTATCAATGCATGAAAACCATGTGATGTAATCATTTGATTTAAATTCAATTTGTAAACAATATTCTTGAGGATGTATATACATGTATGGTACATTGATTGACACTTAAATAAGTACAGTCTATTATAAGATATCTGTGACTATATATATATATATATTTAAACACTAAGTGAATGAATGCAGAACTACATGTACATGTTTTAAACTACATATACAGTGAAACCCACTTACATTGAACCCGATAACATTGAAATCCCCTTTATTTGAAATGATTTTGATGCCCTGAACAAACAACTTTATTACCACTACAACCCAGTTACATGTATTTTGAAGCATCTATTACTTTGTAGCCCCTAGAACACCTTGCATTTACACGAAACTTTCAAAATCCTTTACTGCCATTTTAATTGATTATAATTATATAAGTTCCATATTAGAAAAATCAAAGAATAGTTAGACTTACATGTACATGTAATGGTTCCATAAAATAAAATGTTAATCAAAAATTGGGACAAGCTGAAAGTGACTAGGGACAAGTGGTTTTCAAAATCTCTTATCCCATAGGACGAGTGATTTTTCAAATTTTTAACTCATCCTGCAGTGTCTGTCGGAATAACTTTGTCATCACAACTTCTCCTACACGCATAAACAAATTTTGATGAATCTTGGCACAAAGGAAGATCACAAAATGTAGAGTTGCATGAAGGGAATAGAATGCTGCTCAACAATTCTGGAGGGCTCAATGGGACCTTATATCAAACATGCACAGACCTTTAAAAAACTGTCTAACTATGCTGGTCTCCATTGATGGTTACATAAATTACTAAATGTAGATGTGTGTAAAAGATACCCTTGTCTTGAGAAATTTAATCTATGTATCTACAAAAGTTAATTATATCAGTCATAAAGTGCTAGATAAGCACAAGTTATAAATTCCATGCATTGATAAATCATTTTACATGTAGGCCTAATCTTGATTTTTTCACTAAATGTACAACACAAAGTATATGTTTCCACTGTGTGTTGTAAATATTTTAAAAGTTTCTACATGTATAATATTTAAGTACATTTAATATGTAATGAAAAACACTGAAGTAAGCAAATAATCCATCTTTAATAAGCCAAAATATCTACATATCCCAATATCAGTCACAGATTAATATCATCAACATGTGGCCACTGGGTCCCATTAAAAAGACCCCTTCAATGCAAACTTTACTATATTTTTCCAAATTTTAAGCAAAGACTTCACAATGATGTTCATGAGGTACCTAACTTTGATACATGGACAAAGAACTGCTGAATTAATGCCTTCATGTCTTCAGATGAAATCCATGTTGTCAGTTTAATAAAGAGATAAATAAATCACAATCTTGCATTTTATTAATAAAATTACCATAATTAATATTATTATTTTTACCAAATTTATTGGCTAAAGCTAATTGCAACATAAAAATCCCAATTAAAAGGGTACAGGACCCTTTCCCAAAAAGAGTCTATTAGCCCCTGTGAATACCCGTAATCTGTGACTCTAAAATGAAAACTTGTACATTGTAATTGACGCATTCCAAAAACACAAGACTCCCAGGCCCTGTGCTTAAATTAAAAATATTAGAAATATATCAATTATGAAATTATCCACAGAAATGTTTCTGCTCTCTTTGAAAGTATTTCTCTATCTCAGATTTTATCATAAATATAGTTCCATACTGTGTATTTACTATTACCTAAGGCATGTATACTTATAGCCTTGCTACCTGTATGCATAATTATAATAAGGAAGCATTCTGACAGTGTTCATGAATCAATACATGTCCCTACCTCGTCTGTGAACCCATGTTAATTAATGTTGAGTAACTACAGAGCTTTTATAAGTTTTAAAAGCCAAAAACCGTAACTAACCAAGACTAACCATGATATTTCCAATAGTTGTCAACAATCAAACATAAAGTTTCTACTAAAATTCATTATTATCATTATTAATATTATTATTATAAGTAGGCGTAATAGTAATTGTAAGCTTAATATTTTTCTCATGTTAATTTTAACACCAACTCTATTAGGCCTACAGCAATTAGACAAAAAAATCACAATACATTCACTTTATGCCATGGAAGCATGCTCATGCTAATATTTCAGTAATCAGGATTTCAAAAAATTCAATTAAGTTTGTCATAAAAACGTCTCTCTGCATCCTAACATAGTGACATCTCCTACCTGTTACAAGTTATCTTTAGTTTGAAAACACAACTTGAAAATGTGCACATATGAAAACTATCATTGTTAATTATTAATATCTTAGTTATGGTTCGTTTTGGGGATAATGTTTTGGTCACATTACAAATATCCATTAAATATCTTGATTTATGCATTACAAAAAACTACGTGGACGTGGTTTTTTCTTCAATATCATTTATTTGGGTAATATTTATAAATATAACATCTAAAATCTACTTGGATAACCTTCAATTAGGCCAACCTTGGCTTATTTTTGACAGTTTTGGTCTAAAATCTTACATTACAAGAAGGGACGAACTAAAGTACGCAGACAACCAACTGTCAATTTAATATAATTCAACTTTTATGTGTAACATGTATCTCCTACATCATAAACTTCAAAATCCCTCTCACCTTTATGAGATCCTCTGATCTAAACTTTCTGTTGCTGATGAATCTCCCGCCGGTTAGAAGGAACCTCTGGGGGTTCCGATAGAAAAGAAATAAGGAAACAACAGCATGGCTAAAAATAATCCCCATGCTACTTTAAACAGGATAAAAATTTCCTTTTCACTACAATTTTCATTCACGAACTATTAGCAATGAATCGATGTCATCAACGGTATCTCACTGACCCCATGTTGCATCTCTGTTTACAAATCGATTCCCTGTTGATTGAGAGTCCGTCTGCAGTAGGACGATGTCACGCCATCTATGATCAAAGAATGGTAACTCTGTTGTCAGTGCGACAGCTATAACGGTCAAAGAAACTTCCGAGTATTGGTACTCTAGTTTAACTAAATAAAGGTTGTCATCATTAGGGACGGATGGCGCTCAAATATAAGTTATCCCAACGTGAAGAATAACAAGTAGAAAGTACGGACTATAAAAGATAAACTATGAACTACAAAATAAGAAATATAACTTTAATTTATTTGTTTTTATTTTATTTTTTCACCAATGAATAGGCCTACACTTATTCGTAAATATGTGTAGCAAATTAAGTTGTGACTTAATGCAGAAAGATGAAGATAGATAGATATATAACAATATAATATCAACTTACTGCATTGGCGATTGATTAAGTCACTTAGTCTTCCAATATTCTGTTTTCAAGATTCATAAAATATAATAGAAAATGACCATCTTAATGTCGCAATACCCAATATACACGTAGATCTAGAATTTAATAAATCATACTTGAAGACTTTGTATCAAGCAAAACTCGTCAGTAATTTAAACAAACCAATGGAAATTTATATTACAATAAACGGACACAGAAACTTAATAACAAATAATTAATCAGCGATGTATCAGCTTTATCGCTGCATATACTAGGTTTGATTGTAGAGGAGGTCGAACCTATCAAAACCCCCATTCTGTCAGGTCACCGGGATAACACATCGATATCTTAATCATTTTTGGTTCAGTTTAGTTTATCTTGTAATTACATCTTTGTTTGACGTATAAGCATGATTTCTCTCTACAAACTTAGCAGCTACGTGTATTATATCACTCGACACTCTTTGAGAGTTCAATTTCGTCTTTTTCTTGAAGCGACTAAATTTTAAATAAAAAAATAATGTATTTACCCAACCCTTGACCGCAGGCGCATGTATGATTACCCGCATGCAAGTTTCTCGGTTACATCACGGAATCCAATCTTTCTTACAAGTTTTTGTGTTACTTGTAGATATTGAATTTAAGTTTATTTCTAACCGAAACGGAACATCGACTAAGTGTAATTTCTATACTTGATAGCATAATAGATAAAATCGATTCCTTCAAATTATTCCGTTATTTATAAAAAAAATAAATAAATACGGTAAATAAAGTTTACAAGTATATACATGTATCTTTTATTTTGATGACAAACTTTGCCATTCTCCGATTACCGTGAAAAGGACAACATTTTATTCGAAACACGGGTGATTGAAGCATCTTTATGGGTAATGTGTTTTAAGTATGTTTATATTACATATGTATACCTGTTTCACATAAAGTAAGTTTTGTACTTTAAGGCATCCACATTAATGGGATTTTCCAAAGAAAACAAAAATATCGCCGAACTGCATGAATAGTAAATATTTAATGTTCCGGTCTGTTGATTCGATTGGTTTGAGAGTGTATTTATCAGTATTCTACACTAAAATGTTCTTTTTATTCCTATATATACTTATTCTTCCTTTGTAAACTAAAATGCCCGAATTTTTTTTTAAAACAAGTACAGTGGCGACTTTGTTCACCTGTCAGAAACAGCTGATAGAAAAATGTATATAAGAGAACGAAGCGTGCTTCTTTGAGACACGTACGTGCGTGTATGTTCAAATACCATCGTAATCAGCATTAGGTTACTGAATCATGAATGTATGCATTCTAATGTATTCGGGATCATGTTATGATACATATACGTGTAATTCGTTACCCATATGCAAATTCGTAGTTAATTTCTGGTGAATCCTGTGATAGCTTCACCTCTTTTAAAGCCAAAATTGTTCACCGTGAATCCATTGACAGCCCCTCTCCCTCCCATCTCCCCGTCAACCACCACCGTATTCGATTTTGAAACTGTCGGTGTAATTAGCGCAGCCAAATCAAATAAAGACAGTCAGATTAGGAATCAGGAATCACACGTGTATTTAAAAAAGTAAAAATATTCAAAAATTCATGAGGAAAAAATCTGAAAAGTTATCAACTTACCATAATGTGTGAAGAATGGAATTTTCATCTATAAAGAATGACTTGGGTCGACTCTGTTTACGTTATAATTTCGTTCGCGATTCACTAGTTTCCACACAAGAGTGGTTTAGTTGGTATCCCAGCTGTTTACATTCATGACGTACAGAAAAACTACCTACATATATATACATTGTATTTACACAAGGCTGTTAAATGGACTCTTAACGTGTAGAGAGTATTATAAATGACCACCGACTATTTCGCCTGATTTATTTGGGTTTAGTGTGTATAATTAAAATATTTTCTTTTGCTGAAACGCGGAAAACACCGGTGAATGACATGTAGGAATTACGATCCAATATCATCTCTTTAAATATACTTCAAGTAAAAGTTAAAATTCCAACATAATGGATGGCCCAGTTAAATTTGATCCAGGGGCGCAAGAAATCGTACGTTAGAACCTAAAATTTAAGAGATAGGGTTGCTTTTACAAAGACAGTTTCTGTAGTTTAACGCACATTCTTACAGCGCACAACACAATACAGAAATTTCCTTTATTCTGTACGAAATATATTTCACATTGAGAATTGCAAAGCCACGTTGATAAAATATTCAATACGATTTAAGATTTGTGACAACCTGACTCTATCCTAATGGTGATCATCAAACTCGTGATCCGATCCTGGGTAAATGTATGTTATTATTATAATTTTCAAACTTTATTACTCTGAAATTCATTTTAATAGTGGTACTAATACTGCTATAATAAATATCTAATTAATAAAATTTGTAAATTCTTATATTTCCAACTTATGGGTAAAGTGTAATCGATTCAATACATTTGACTTGCTGTACCATTTCACATATACATGTAAAATTTATCCGTGTAGCTCTTAATAATTTGTTTTTATTTTAAATGATTAGGTGGTATCGCGTGTTTTACTCGTATAGGTGGGACCCACCCACGTGCAGACAGACACACACACAACACACACACACACACACTATGACATATCTCATCTACATTATAGGCTACATAAATGAAGACATTGAACTTGGCGCCATCTTACCATAAAAAGACTGAATTTTCACTGGCATTTATCATAGATCTCATAAATTATCTGTAATCTTGGGTCTTTATGTTAATGACGTCACAAAAAGACGAGATGACCTGCCTCTGGACGTAGTTTTTATTTCAGTGCATGATATACCGTAGTTTGATGGATGTCTGACGTGGTTTCACATTCTACAAATAAGTGTAATTATTATCGAAACCATCTTCATGTTTAGAAACCCTAACTAAATAACTAGTGGGGGTGCGGATCCAAGACATTTTTACGTACCTGTAGTATATAGGCCAGGTATTTCAACGGTAACACGATAATTGATATATGTTTTGGAATTGAATATAATTTTTTTATAGAACTCAGTATTCTCTGTTAACGTACTACGGCCGTCACAAATGTAATGGAAATCTCGAAATAATATAAAAACGATAAATAGTTTTAATACAATTGTCTTTTCGTTGACCTATAGAATGGTACATAGAGTAAAACAAACTGTTTTACCGGTTGTGATAAAAGAGCCTTCAATCAGTGACACAAACGAGATTTTGACTTGTGCTATCTAAATACATGAATGCAGATAGGAACCTTTAACATATCACAATTATCCTAACACGGCATCTGTGTCTTATATCTAATCCTAAAGTCCTAACTATTTATGACGAGCACTTAGAAGGAAGTCTCTACCCTTGTTTAAGTCTTAGGTATAACCCTGTGCCGTTTATGGAAACCGGGGCCTTCCAGTGGCAGGTGAAACATACAACCACAGGGCTAACGGTGGTGGACATGCTCGTTTGTAAATTATAACAGTAAAACTTCCGTTTAAATCCATCTTTCAAATGTTATCCATTCTTTTGTCATGATTTCTAAATCCATATAGGATGCAGAATTACATTTTTTTCAGTCGTTCATCATAATGTTTGACATGTCTTATCTCGTACAGATATAAATAATGTCAAAATGTTAATACTTTCCCAATCGTCATTTCCATGCATCCATGATTCATAATGCTGGATTATGTGCAATATACGATCATTTCAAAAGCAGTGGATTATATGTCTTGTGATATGGTGTCATAAAAACATAATAAATTAATATAAATTTAATAAATCGTAAATCTTGCGGATGGTTCAAGGATACTTTTTTATTTAACTCTGTTGCAGTATCTAAAGCATAGGCATCGGAACAACCCCCCCCCCCCCCATTTTTGCAAAGATAGACATATGTGTTGAAAATTTTGGCTTAGCCCCCAGACGTTTCTGGCGTGTGTGTGTGTTTTAAGTTGGTTTAGCCCCCCCCCAAACTTTCAATTTGCTTCCGACGTCTATGTAAAGTATTGATTTTCTGTAGTGTAAATAATTGTAGAATCGTCTATTCAGCGACCAGGTACTACACCCTCTATTTTAACGTATTTCGGTTATGGACCACAGTCTACATGAGATGATTATTTCTCGGTGGTACTTAGTAACATTTCCTAAATTTTCAGAGGTCCGTTTTGATTATCGAGTAACAACATCCCAGAATGGCACATGCTATCAGTTAATTTGATTGGTTGTTGTCTCGTCTACATCGACAGCGACCAGGTACCATACCCTCTATTTCAACTTATTTCGGTTGCGGGCTGCTGTTTACAACGTATGTGGTACTTTGTAACATCTCCTGCACTTATAAGAGGTCCGTTCTGTCCAATATCAGTTAGAAGAATATAGTGGTTTGATTATCATGAAATGATTTTCCCAGGATTGCATAATCTGGCACCTAATTTGATGGAATGTCCTAACAATGATATCATATGGCATCTATAAAACAATGGAATACTTAATTGCTCTCTCTCTCTCTCTCTCTCTCTCTCTCTCTCTCTCTCTCTCTCTCTCTCTCTCTCTCTCTCTCTCTCTCTCTCTCTCTCTCTCTCTCTGATACATTTGCATGCGTTATAATACTGAATCATTCTCTGTGTGTCATAAATCTAAGTCCTCTCTCATGATTGATCCGTTCAGCTGATATGTGTGTTAACTATTACCTGTGTCATTATGTACGTCAGATAAAATATACACTCACAGAAGACCACCTTTTTATGACACCTTCAACTGCTAAGGTAAAGATTAGTATGTCGTTGTAATCAGGTATTTTAGTTAAATCCCTAAACCTAACTGCATAGCTGATATACAGCATGCTTGACATTTACATGGAAAACTCACCACACCTGAACTAGCTAACTCTCATTTCTAAAATAAAAAGTGTTCAATTTTGGAATTGCATGGACGGTGCAAATAGGCCTATATAACGTATGTTTATGATTTGGATCATTGTAATACATGTATGCATGCCCTATTTCCCCCCATTAACGAGTCAGGTTTAATCTGTGATATATATCGCTGGTTTAATGAATGAAATTGTTGTTGTGGGAAGATAAAGAAAGATCAAGTTTGATTTCTTAACTCCTCTCGTCCATTGTAAAACATAAACGTAAACCCCGTCCTTTATCTCCGCCGGATGTTTTTAAAAACTACAGCAGGGTTTGATAAGTTTACTCCGAATTCTTCGAAATATTTACACTGATTTCAGTACACAATATGCATGGGAGCCTTCTTTGAATCAACTCGTTCTTGACACACAATGTTTAAGATGAATACAAATGACCCCGATTGACACGCATATGCAGAACTTTCTGTCGATTCACTTGCATTTTATTTTCGTTCGGATTTTCTGTTTTAACTTATTGATGTGTAAGGAGGTGTATACAATTCATTACTACACTGAAGTTATAAACCATCCTCTACCCGTTTTTCCTAATACTAAAACTATATCGTTCATCTTGGAGAAAAACATTCAAAAATAATATGTCCACCCCAAGGAGTGATGTTTGTGTATACATATTTTACGCAGTCGAAATATCAATACTTCTATTGAAGAACTCATTGGACCATTACAACAACCAATCTCTCCTTACATGTACCAAACTCATTAATTCAATTTAATTCTTTATTAACCAAATGCAATACAGCATAGATATAGGTATTAATATACAAAACATTCATATATAAATGAAGCTTCCCTATTACAGATTGTCGCCACAGGTACTTGTGGACAGGACCATTTAAGAGTGCCTTGCCCATAACTTCTTGATTTTTAGTCTATTTTATTGATTCTTTTCATCAAAACATGGTAATTTTGGGATATACCAAGAAATATGGCCAACCAACACAGTTAAGCTAAATGAAATTACACCTTGTATGTAACTATATATATATATATATATATATATATATATATATATATATATATATATATATATATATATATATATATATATAAATCAAATCAAGCGTAAGCTACCTATTAAATTGGGTAGATGGTTTGAAATACCGGGGTAAAATAGAAAATGTCATTTGTGTCAGACAGAAATTGGAGATTGTATTGCACGTCATTAAGCCAATGAATACTATATAAATTCTGAATTAGTTATATACCAACCAAAATGTAATTAGATATTAGAATTAAAGAAGCACCCATGGAAAATCGAACTTCATAGTCCATTACAACAAGACAAATTAGATATACAAATGGTCTCAACATGAACGATTGCGAATCCCAAAGGAGATGGGACCAAGTGTCCGGAATGAGTGGCGTCTCCTATTGGCATGCCACACCCGTCGCAAATATTTCATGGAAACTTCTCGAGTTCGGTGAAAAGATCAAGCTTGAGGAAAATAATCATAATTATCGTTTAACATCTGATTGGCGAAAGGGAGTCACTGTCTGTGGTCGTGCTCCAGAATACTATCTAACATTCTTGAGAGGGTGGTGGGGGTGACTTCACATAGTTTAACAAGATCCCCGTATCTTCCATAAACCTTTCTTAGTGCCCATTTCAAGCGGTCAACAACGGTCCCTGGCATAGTGTATTAGCTGTGAAATGAAAACGCCATAGACAGGAAAAAACGGGGTGTTTCTAATCGGGAACGGCAAGTTCGCGATATGAAAATTAAAATCTTCACGTTTGACATAAAGGGAGGTGTGAAGATGACTATCCTTCCAAAACGACAGAAGTAAATCTAGATAAAAAGCAGAGATGTGTTGCTTACTGACGTCTCGTCACATTGATCCCACTCTCAACGGCCTTCATCTTGTCGAAGTAATTCTGAAATACTGAATTATCTATAGACAGGGCGTCGTCGATGTATAAGTAAGTAAAATTGAACCGACATGCTTTTTCTTTCCTGTGAATGACAGAAACTATAGATTTCGATTTATACGAATACAAAAAAAGAAATTTTCTGCCAGGAGAGGGGCAAAATTGATACCCATTGGAATGCCGAATTCAGAACTTATTTTCGACTTACAGTTATCGCATACTTATAAAATTACAAAATATAAACAAAAGGATCAATCATGCTGATTAATTATGGTCATCTTTATGTTTATTTATTTATCAATGATAAAAATTTATATCTAAATGTACACACACGTGTATTATTTTTAAAACATCTGTCCTGGATTGTTCTCAATGCTGACTTTATGACAAAAAAAGGATCATGAATCTTGGTAAATACCAACTTAATAGAAAGAAACCAAATATATCACAGAACAAGAAATTAAAAAAATTATCGTCCTCCACAGATGAAGGTTACAGTTATGTTACATCGAATTCTAGTAATTTTGGCACCAAGTATTTTCGGCACTTAACATTTTGGCAGGCAGATATTTTCAACGCATGAACAGGTAATATCAGCAGGTAAAATTGATTAGAATAAATCAATTAATATCTCATCACGAATTTTAATTCCTCAAACTAAATTTTCAATGCATGTTTTTGGAAGTGCCGAAAATACTTGCTTACAAGTGCCGAAGTTACTCGGTGCCGAAATTACCTGATTCCATCTATGCATTGTGTATATATTGTATTTTATCTACACTCGTGTATCGTATGGTGCATAGTAATATAAGAAAGTTTAAACTCCACTCAATGACATTCGTTGTATGCGGAAAAAGAGAACCAAAACACGTTATCATCAAAAGGGCATCAGTTGTGGGTTTTTTTCATTCCCCCCTTTTTTACCACTAAGATTGCTAAACTTAACAAAAGAAAATGATACACAGGGGCATAACAGTTTTTCAATTCCTTAATATTTTGTGAAAATTGCTTGAGAAACCCGGGTTTGTCACTTTTTCAATTGCAATTGATTACCGTAACTCACACTTATTATAATTTGTATATGGATACGACTGGACCTGATCTTAATACAGTATCACAAAATATATAGGAATATATTTTATGCCTGTGTTTAGCTCTTATTTGTTATTGTATATCAAGTACTAGTAGTAAAAGTAGACAAAATTAAATAATTGTTTTAGTTAAACATAGCTAATGCCCCTTTAATTAGATTAATTATCCATGGATATTATCCATTGATTTATATGATCTATATTGATTAAAATCAGAAATGCATGACTGTTACCATTCTTCAAAATGTTGGTCATTAACCGATACAATGACGTCAATTAAACATATCAGCAGTGATTTTATCTAACTTCTGATGAATATCTTTTTCACCAATGACGTCATACTACAAATATAATACTGAAAGGTTAGTCAACGATATATGCGTAATCGACGTTAAAATTGCAGAGATCCGGCCATATGACGCAGGTCATTCGAGAATGAGTCAGGCGTAGTGGCGGACATAAAGGGCAAAATAACGGGAAAGAGATCTATATAGCCTTGTGATATTACGCATTTGATAATTATAAACGGAAATATATTGTTTATTTTAATGAACATGGTCAATGAAATGTACGATTATACCTGTTGCTCTTCGTAAACTATTTATACCAGTAATATCGTTACGTAGGAAAACTGCAAACCTATAGTTTTTAGTTAAAAGTGAAAATACGATATAATGATTAAACTTCATTATATGAGTGCCCAAAGTGCAAATCAGTTTATTTTCGGAAAAGTTCAGTTTTATTTTATCAAACGTTGGCTATAAATTTATGATTTTTATTTTCAACTGATATTGTGTAGTTTTTGGTTTTTTACCAAACATGGCTTGCATCTTAATTCTATTTTGCGCCCATTTTAACATAATATTTTAACATTCGCACATGGTGGCAAAACATAAAGCAGAACACTGAACTCTTTATCAAATGTTGATGTTTCAATCATAGTTGTATCATATCATTCAATAATTACAACATATTTCTATCAGTTAACTACATATATGTCAAGGTAGCGATGAAGCTAGTGTTACGATTGTCTGAAGATAATCAGTTTATTGTTTTGTCAATGTGAGTTTCAGTCATTGCAATAACTTTTAGACTACCAAGAACGTAAAAATACTGATATACTAGAAGTGTTACAATTAACATCGTCGGTCGATGCTTTTAACTTTCTCTGTAATCTTTTTGTTACGAGTACTCCTATGTTAACAAAACTTAGATGGGGATGGCGTAACTAAATGAAATCGAAAATACATGGCGTGTTCACGAGTTGTCCCTAATTGACCTAGTTACAGATGCAAACTGACACCTACTGCCCACACCAGGAACTCAATAAAACTAGTATAAATGTCATTTTTTATTTCTAAATTTTCTTGGTGCCTCGTGGCAGGGTGGTACAACATTTTAAAATATGACACTATCTTTAAGCTACATTCATATTTTTGTTCTCGCTTTTTAAAATTTAACTCATCAACATTGTCCTCATACAATTAAACAATCGGTAAAATCCTATATAATGCGTATAGTTGAAATCTTACAGACTTGAAGTAACTGATTACAATGACGGGTTAGTGTATTGGTTTGTATGGACCATAACGTCATGCAATCTATAATTATGTTTTATTCTAAAAGTTCAAATTGTTTTTATTTAAATATCATTAAATTTGTACACCTATTTTTCTGGGGCAATTTCCACATTACAGGTAAACATAGCACACAATGTTATATCGCATTATATTTATCTACATTGTATCGATTGCCTTATGAAATGTATCACATTTAATTAAAGACAATCCTTTTGTAAAATATATTTAGAATGAACAATGCATGGCGTTAAAGATTTGTTTTAAATAAAAAAAAAAGAATTTAAAATGGTTCCATTATTATTATATCAATGTAAAATATTTGTTAACGTAGTACAAACTGATACTATCGTTTCAAGTCCCTTATACACAAGTACTCACCAGTGACTTATACGGAAGGTTATTTATTACTTACAGGGTCATTAGCTGTGTCTTTTTCCAAAAAATGTTTTCCCTTTTTACTTCTTATATTGGTATACAATAGCAAATGTGATATACACAAGCATAAAAATTCTTAAATTCCAAATTTGTGAAAATTGTTTGAGAAACCCAGGTTTGACACTTTTCAATTGAAATTTATTAACCCGACCTTTCTATTTGTATATGAATATCACAATGGACTTGACCGTTTTTTTAACAAAATACATAGGGATTAATTTTTTCCCTGTGTATTGTTCTTATTTGTTATTGTACACCAAATGTAAGTACTAAAAGTAGAAAAATCGAAATAATTGTTTTTGGTAAAAACAGCTAATGCCCCTTTAATATAACTCTTTGTTGAAATGTTTTTAATGGAGGTAATATATTGCACATACATTTTGTAAGACACTATCGGGTTACTTCCTTTCTAAAACGAAGTCATAGTCCAAAACTAAAACCAAAGTATTTCTGCCATGGTCATTATTGGGGACCATGGACTGTATTTCATGGTAAATGTTTTAAAAGTAAATTAAATTCTCTGTTTCTATGGCGATGTACATTTACATTTGTACGTTTAATGCTATATCCACAACCACCAATAATAGGATTGGGCAATGGGAATGTATCGCTGTGATAAATTATGTCGTCAGTTGCACGTTCTGGCGGTTCGAATGGGTCAAATTTCAATTAAACGTAAACCTCTTATAGTATATGTGTGTTACTGATTCAGGATATTATGACTTAGAGTGCTAGTTCTGTGTTTAATGAGTGCAATAATGTCAAATACTGAAAAATACGATAAGAATATTTGATACAGATGACTTTTATCTTTTTGTGTTTTAACTCATTGACCCTTGTTGCCACATTTGGACTCATCCATTTCAAAGAATGGTAAGATCCACTGCCAGAATTCAGGGTTGTGTAATTCACAATCCAAATCTCAAAATGATTTTACATTCATTGTTTACTTGTTTACCTCTGAACAAAGACAATGGACCATACTGTGTATTTACTATCATGAGTCTAACGGTGACCACAGGGGTTGATGAGTTCAAATATTATACAGGTATAATGCAATGTAGTAAGTACTGGGTAATTGCTATATAATCCTAGAAAAGTACGAGTTGTCTAGAAAATACCAGACTACTCAATTACTAGATACTGGGAATAATACTTAAGTGAAAGGTTTGCCGAAATGATTGCTGAAATCATTTCTTTCTTCAATACTTCATCAGTTAAGACGAAATTTTAGATAGATGAATAGGTCCAAAAGAATTAAGTGGTATGAACCAAGACAAAACCCAAATGAAAATACAATATCTAAATGTCAAAGTGTTCTCATTATAAATAGGGCACTACCCTAAGACAAGTTTAGAAACTTAAATGGTGGTACTAAGTCAATGTAAACTGAACAAAAAAAAAAGAAAAGAAAAGAAAGCAATGAGATATCTAACTATGTTAAGATTGTTAAAATGTATTTTGCCACTAACACGATAATCACATTTTCATTAACGAGCACCAGCAAATATTACATAAGATCTTGTGGTGAAGTCATTGTCGATACTCTACTTTGTTTCTTTCTACGTTCTACACGGCATGCAAAACAGGATTTCAGAACTGTTTCAGTTTCGTTTGGTTGGTTTTAATCATTAAAAGAAAAGCTGAGTGATCGGCATGTGACCTTTTTCTCATTTACAAATCCACAATTTCGGAATTATGTTTATAATCACTGGGTTGTTGTCCGAGTCCCCGAGGGTATGCATAAACCCAGTACCCGTTACTTCGGTAACATCTCATTATTTTATACTAAAGTAATATTTCGACTGGGTAGCACCATTCAAATTCTAGACCCCTCAAAAGCTAAGATAGCTATCTTTTTACAGTGGTTACTCATAGATGGATTTGGATATAGATTTATATTGTGACCATGTATGATTCCACTTCCTGTTTCGGAACTCTACATCTGTTTTAAATTCCAACTCAACTGATGAAGTCTTATTGATCGAAACAATCGCATGATAATTTGTTTTTACCTTTTTTCACAAAACGGTAATAGACGGTAATTGTGTTTATGATATTTATTGTTGATATTGTAAATTGTGGTATATCTTGAATGGAAAAAATTATTTGCTGTTGAGAGTAGGGCAATAAATAATATAAGTGTTGGAAAATAAATGTTGATGCAATGTAGTCTTATAAATACTTTTAAAGATTTATGATAAAATTATATTATAACCGACTTTAAATTTCACATTTGAAAACCACTTTAGAATCACAGTACCTGTAAATGCCCAAAACCTTTGTACCTGCAAGTAAAAGTGTGTCAACGACACTTGGACTTGTAAATCCCTAACCTCTGGACCGTATACTAAATGTCATGTATACCGTGTCTTGTATCTAAAACCAGTATTACAGCATCTATAGTAAAGACCATATAACCTGGTAGGGTGGATTCTTTTGAACCCGTTCTTGACCTGGATTTTAGGTAATAAAGCATAAAATTGAAATTGAACTGACCACAGTTATCGTTCCTACTTGTCACACTACATAAGCGAGTATCCAATGAGAATAAAACGTTTTTCCCGTGCAGCTTGTCATAACCGAAAAGTGAGTAGAATCATCCGTATGATAATCAAATGTTACTCCGCTACCCCACCATCTTATGTGAATCGACAATATAAATACCAGAAACAACGCTTCAACTTAACACTATTACACTACGGATACCCAATGAATTACCTGAAAGTAAACGACATAAGACTAAAATACATAAACACCTCTTATTGGCCCTAAATATCTACAAAAAGGTACTACACTAACAAAACATGTAACTGATCCTATACGCCGTATTACGTTAAAACCTTTATTTGATTCTTTAACTCTCATCTACAAATGATATTACGCTAACAAAACTGGTTGTTATTTCTTTACGTCATATCTGCTAAAAAAATCTCTAATTGATTCTATAAGTCGTGTCTACTAACAGTATAACGCTAACAAAACATGTAACAAATAGTGTACGTTGGATATACAAATGATATAAGGCTAACAAAAAATGCAATTGATATTGTACGTCGGGTGTTCAGACGATATAACGCTAACAAAACCTGTAACATATATTGTACATTGGGTGTACAAACGATATAACGCTAACGAAACCTGCAATTGATATTGTACGTCGGGTGTACACCGACATAACGCTAACAAAACCTGTAACATATATTGTACATTGGGTGTACAAACGATATAACGCTAACAAAACCTGCAATTGATATTGTACGTCGGATGTACAACGACATAACGCTAACAAAACCTGTAACATATATTGTACATTGGGTGTACAAACGATATAACGCTAACAAAAACTGTAACATATATTGTATTTAGGGTGTACATATATCATCTACAAACGATATAACGCTAACAAAACCTTTGACAGATATTGTACGTCGGGTGTACAACGACGTGACGCTAACAAAACCTGTAACATATATTGTACTTCGGGTGTACAGATATCATCTACAAATGATATTACGCTAACAAAACTGGTTGTTATTTCTTTACGTCATATTTGCTAAAAAATCTCTAAATGATTCTATAAGTCGTGTCTACTAACAGTATTACGTTAACAAAACATGTAACAGATAGTGTACGTCGGATATACAAATGATATAAGGCTAACAAAAAATGCAATTGATATTATGCGTCGGGTGTACAACGACATAACGCTAACAAAACCTGTAACATACATTGTACTTCGGGTGTACAAACGATATAGCGCTAACACAACCTTTGACAGATATTGTACGTCGGGTGTACAATGACATGACGCTAACAAAACCTGTAACATACATGTATATTGTATTTAATGTGTACAGACGATAATACGCTAACAAAACCTGTAACATATATTGTATTTAAGGTGTACAGACGATAATACGCTAACAAAACCTGTAACATATATTGTATTTCAGGTGTACAGACGATAATACGCTAACAAAACCTGTAACATATATTGTATTTCAGGTGTACAAACGATATAACGCTAACAAAACCTGTAACATATATTGTACTTCGGGTGTACAAACGATATAACGCTAACAAAACCTTTGACAGATATTGTACGTCGGGTGTACAACGACATGACGCTAACAAAACCTGTAACATATATTGTATTTCAGGTGTACAGACGATAACACGCTAACAAAACCTGTAACATATATTGTACTTCAGGTGTACAGACGATATAACGCTAACAAAACCTGTAACATATATTGTATTTCGGGTGTACAAACGATATATATACGACTATAAACGACTATACCTGTAATAAGGAACTTCTGAGTTAGCCCGGATTACCGTTATGATCCTGCATTTATTCGCACCTTCTCGAATTTGTTCCTCATATGTTCTTCTGGTTTTCATATTTACCTTCGCAACGTATGTGAAGTAACTGGAAATATTTAGCGCATTGAATTTATTTCATATAAAGAAACCCAAGAGACTTCAAACATACCACGGTGTGTTACTTAGTTGAACGCCGAATTACTGAAATGTATCAGGCAGAGTAAAATGGCGGACAAACCGCTTTGCAGGGCGCTTTTACCAACTGTGCTATTGGGGCTATATAAATATCATAGAAACCGGAAATAACATTGAGGAATATTTTTCTAGAATCACGCAACTGACCATAATAAAAGCAGAATTATAACAGTAATCCGGGCTAACTCGAAAGTTCCCTTTTGATTCTTAACTCTCGGTACAAACGGTATTGCACTTGGACTTGAATTTCGATTATCAATTGGTACTTCTTCATTTTTACTCTGGGTATTACACTAAAAAAACTGTATTTGATTTTATAACTCTCGTCTACAAACGGTATTACGCTAACATCAAAAAAGTGTTAAACTCGAATTTGCAAAAGCAAACTTTATTCTTTGGTGCAAAAATCTGTTTCAAATATCTACTTCACTTTCGAAAGTGCAGTACCGTATATTATATAGTCTTTAAAAATATGCCAACTCTATAATCAACAATTGTAAGTCAATTTGTAGCAACTCGACATTAAAAACAGTTTATCTTTTATGTACGTAGACTCTCTTAGATAAATCATAGACATTATAAGAGTCAAACGGTTGCTTTGTTGTTGTGTAAGAAAAATAATCTCTACTCTCACATGGCACCAATTTGTCAATGAAAAGTGAACACATCTATTGGCACAACTGACAGGTCAATAAACGTTTCTGAGAAGTCAATATACGTATCTGAGAAGTCAATATACGTTTCTGAGAAGTCAATATACGTATCCGAGAAGTCAATAAATCATTTCACAAGTCAATATGAACGATAGTAGATGGATTGCAGTCGTTTGTTCCAGTATTTAGAAAGATACGGTCGGAGGCGTCGACTGAAAATACATTATGTGTACAGATATAAATAGATATAAAACATTTCATGGGACATTGGTGTCATCAACTGTACGAAACAATTATCCTTCTTATATGTAGAGCCATAAAGCAGTGTGTCTACACGTGAGCAGTCAACGTGTGAGGAGCCAAGTTGTGATATGATATCTTCAATGCTAAATAAACTCATATCGTTGTATATTCAGTTCTCTCGAACTGTACAATTCTTATGATTTTATACGCTACTGTCGAGAGTTGTTCTGATTAAGATAGCATGGTGTGTCACAGGAATTCTTCTTCATATCCATGTGTAACTCAGCGGTTATACAATATAAATGGATATTAAAACTGATATACAGCTATCAAAATTCTAAAATTGTTATCTCTGATACTCTATTGTAATACTCTAAGCTTCTTGTTTCCACAATAAGGAACGTTTGATGACTAAATCTAGATAAATTGATATAGCAATAAGCTCCAACATGATGGGCATCCCGAATAATCTTCAATGGAATCTTTCACGATACAACACAATTAGCCATAACAATCCCATCAAAGGATGTCACTTTGATAATCGTATATAAAAATTGAACATGTTTTTTATGCGGCATGAAGTGATGACAATGGTGAAGAAGATGATACCGATGATATTAAGTCACTAGAACAAAACAACCAATATCTTTTTATAAAAAAATTGCTGAACGAACTACCTATCCCTTTTAAAATTCCTTTAAGTATTTAATAAGCACTAACAGATATATATATATATATATATATATATATATATATATATATATATATATATATATATATATATATATATATATATATATATATATATATATATATATATGGGGGTGTGGGTGTGGGTGTGGGTGTGGGTGTTTCGATACGGAAAAATATTGTCAAATGTCCCATCATCGAGACGAGTATAAATGTAGCAAGCAATGCTAACAACTATCCCATAGGAATTCAGTTAATCAAATAAATAATGGTTTCTCGGTTCAGTGTTCAGAAAGACTTCGATATAAAAAGCTCTTTATTGGTAATGAGAAAGTTACTAAATTTAGCTGCAAATTGTTTGTCAAAATGGTTTTTTTTTTCACTTGGTTGTCATTTAGTGGATTGTGTTCAGTGATGTAAACGACATCAATTTGATTTGGAACGTCTTTAGACTTTAACTAATCAGTCACGAGCCAAGTTTTTATTGGACTGATATCTGGTGTTGTACTTCATGCGTCAGGATTTCTGATTTAGTTGTATGAACTAAGTCAGTTTATAAACTTGCGGTATATTTCATTCTCGATTTGTTTTGTTGAATGTTTAGAATTCAAATATTCGGGTATTTAACGTTTTCTGACGTCATCGTCTTCCTTTAGATTCTTGACATGAAGAAGACGTAGGAAACTAGAAATAAAGGTTAAGAGTACTAGACTGAAGTCCCCATCACATCAGCCTGTCACAGTAAGTCGGGGTCATACAATGAGAATAGATCAACTCCACAATATTTATCAGAAACTCAGCCATTTTGTGACAACGTTCAGTACAATATTGACGTTCTAATATTATTGATACAAGATGGACTAGCATTTATTTTCATTGACCAGGAAGGGGCGAGAGTCGTGATCGGTCAGATGCAATCATTAAAAATCTGCTCCAAAACCTTACCAAAAGCTCAGGTAAAACTTACAACTAGCATAACATATTTTCTTTGTTGAGTAAAGCAGCAAACATTGAAGGTTAGACGAAGCTGAAAATGTTAGACAAGTTAATGATTTTTTTTTAAATTTGTCAATTTCTTCATGACCTTAATTTTCACCTCGGTATGTTTATTTTTTAACAACGCTAAACGTTCAATAGGTTATTCAAACAGTATAGAATTCAATCAGTTTAGAAAAAATCAATTTGGTTTAATGTCTTTCTTAGTATTCGCTTTGGATTTATTCAATACACAGTTGTTGTAATGAAATTTAATTAAATATATATTTAAACTTCATTTTGCTATAAACTCAATACATGTTCAATTTTCGACGCCTTAACACTTTACCTTTTGTACATTACGACTTTACTATTGTAACTTATTACCAACGTATAATCATTTATCAAACTGAAAATAATGGAAGGTTTGGTATATTTTGCATACAAGCGACGTTATTATGAACATAATATTATAAACATAATACCAAAGTTATAATGCTCAAGACGATCGTTTCAGTCAATTAGACTTCATCAGTTGAGCTCCAATTTTAAATAGATTTGCTGAAGAGAAAGTAGTATCAGACAAGGCCAAATAATAACTATAAACGTATAGCCAAAACCCGTCTAATAGTAACCACTACAAAAATATGGCTATCTTAGTTTTAGAAGAATTTCGAATTTTAAATGGTGCTATCAGTGTCAAATATTACTTAAGAATAAGATTATCAGTTGGCAAATATCTACTTTAGATAAAATTTTCGCTCATCTGAAATCTTTTAATATAGTTCTAGTGCTTATTATACAAATGGACGGGGTGGAAGGTGATTGCTTTGCACATGTCGGTCTGTCAGTCGTGTAGTCGGTAGAACACTTGTTGTCCTATCAATGTCTTAATAATATAAATATCTCAGATACCAGAGAATAAATCTTCAGTATATCCAGGGTACATATACAAATCTGGTGAATATTGGACAAACACGGACCTCTGGAAATCCATAGGTGGGATCAGGTGCTATGGAAGAGTAAGCACCCCTGTTGACGGGTTACCCTTTATTGTGACTATCCCTATCTATATTCCAGTCATGTCCCACTTAAGAATCTTTCACTCATATGGAGACGTCACCAAATGCCGGTGAAGGGCGTCAAATTTTAGCCTGTGCTCGGCACTTACTTATATTGAGCAATCTACTTCAAATATAGGTTAGTATGTGAACTCTTTTGGTTTTCTGGTCAATAGGTGAAAAATGAACCGTGAAATAAAGTACTGAGTACAAACTATTCCGCTCAAGCTTTAAAGGAGAGGGACTTTTCAATATGTTCAACTCATTATGAGATGTATGTTTTCCTAACGTTAAGACATATCAGACATTTGTTGGACTGATAGGTCTCTTCTCAGATATAATAGTTGTTGATTCTATTGCTTTGGAAGTGGCGAGGTCAAATGTCATAAAATGTTTAAACAAAGTTCATTTATGGTCTATAGACATTTTGGTAATTAACCTATCAATAGAACAATACTAGTAGATCGCCTATATTGTCTTTTAGGTCAAGGGTCACCTAATCTTTATGGCTGAATTTTAATAATTCATTTGCATATACTGAAATAAGAGCTGGTATTTTTACATGCTACAAAGGGGCATCGATGTTTTTTATTAAACAATTCATGTTAAATCTTATGAAGGATAATGAAAAATGAAATTCATACAAAATAATGTCTATAACGTCATTTGATATTGTTTCCGACAGCTGACAGAAAACATTTAAGTATTTTTCTCAGTAAAAGGTCGGGTAAGAGCGACAACACTAACCTTTGTGTTATTGTATACCCGAACATGACATTCCAACAATCTATGTTACTCCCTTAGATATTTAAATATTGTAAACGATGCACATTGATAAAGATTTATAGATAGACCAACTGGCTAAATTAAATATTTGGAATGTCAACTCAGTTATATATTTATACTCATAATTGTGTGTGTGTGTGTGTGTGTGTGTGTGTTCTTACAAATATTTCTTGTACTTTGGTGTTCAACCAATTTACTCATACACCATTACTTTTTTATTTTTCATTCTTCATGGAATAACTCTTACAAGTCAATGTTCATATGTTGAATCATCTGAGATATAAACACTGTATGCAGGCGATATTGGGATATTAATTTAATGTGAGAAATTGACGATTGCGAAGTCAAAATCGTCGCATTTATCGTATAGCCTGGATGTTAATTTCCAATTTGTGTCTATAGTAAGTGAGATGTCCGAATACTAGATATACTAAAATATATATTAAAGTGTTTGTCGTTAGAAGTCTCTGGGTACAATATACAAATCTTATGAACATTGGGCAAACATAGATCTCTACAAATATAGAGGTGGGATCAGGTGCAATGGAGGTATAAACATCTAAACGTCCAGTCAAATTCAAATGAACAAGATGGAATAAATCATCGTCACAAACGATGATGATTAAATTACCACTATCGCGATAAAGATTCAATTGCCACTATCGCAATGATGATTCAATTACCACTATCGCGATGATGATTCAATTACCATTATCGAGCTATTTACATTTTCAATATTTGGAAATGGCTCTATTGAGAAATTTCGCAAAAATAGAGAACATAATACTCCATACCCGATATTTACTAAGATGACGTGATATCAAAACAGAAAAATGTTTAGTTATACTAAATAATTTTACTTCTTCTCCAATGAAAGCCAACGAAATTTTTTTTTGGATTCTAAAAGTTGAAATGTTAGGTCGTCCAAAAGCTTACCTTTTTAATATACATGTATATCAACTTGCTTCTAGTTAAGTAAAAATATCCTAGTTTTAGATTATAATCATTTTGAAACCCTTATCGTCTTAATTTAGTTTGATTTTGAAAACCTTAACGTCTTAACCTACTGTGATTATGATGAATTACCATGTCTCATTACAATTACTAACGACCTTTGTATAAGGATAGTCACATGTCGCTCTCAACAAAAATCATGTACACGTTAATTTTAAAAACCTCTTGCTAAAGTTCTGCAAAACTGTATGCCGATCAATATGGGCGTTTTATGGATTCAATGTTTTCACAATCTAGTAACAACATTAGCTTTGATCACAAACAATTATAAATATATTGGAAATCAACAACATAAACATCTCCATCATCATGTTAAGCACATACAGTGACGTGTCAAACTTGTCATATTTCGCTATATATATCAAATGAAACCACATTTTTTTTAAAAAAGCTAATGCAAATCCATATCATATTCAATTTCAATTCAATTTTTCCTATTAACCTTTTATATTTTGAAGTTTCTGTGTTTGTTTTGTAATTTTCCACCGCTTCCTTTCAAAGTAATGATGCGTTTTGTAGGATTCAAACTTTAAATACCTCTTTTTTATGTGTAAATAGGAGGGGGCCTCCGTGGCCGAGTGGTTAAAGCATTGCGCTTTAAATCACAAGGCCTCTCACCTCTGGTCATTTCGAATTAAGTGGGAAAGTTTGCCAGTTTTCTTGCGGAAGGTCGGTGGTCTTTACCCGGGTAACCGGGGTTTCTCCTCCACCAATAAAAACTGGACGCCATCATATGACTGAAAAATTGTTGAGTATGGCGTAAAACAAAAAATCAAATCAAATTAAATAGGGAATGGTGAAATAAAGAAGTTAAATTTCTGTTATTACAAATTATAAGAAAGACTTTTTAGCATCATAGACAACTGTTTTTTTCACTAAAGGTGGTACCCGAAAATTTAAATATCTAGTGATTGGTTATCATGATACTTATTTTGTCCAACACCACTCTGATTCTACACATAAATACACTGAAGTTGATATAAAACATGCTGGAATTTCTAATAGACAACATATTTGTAATATTCGGAGACGTGGTCTTTCAACAAACTGTCGGCATTCCTATGGGAACCAATTGTGCCCCTTTATTGGCCGACCTGTTCCTTTATTCATACAAAGCAGACTTCATTCAGAAACTGCTGAATCAAAAGGAGAAAAAGTTAGCGGTGTCCTTTAATTTGACATTCAGATATATCGACGACGTTTTGTCAATTAATAATGACAATTTTCATACATATGTCAATGCGATATATATAAGCGAACTAGAAATTAAAGATACAACAGAATCAACCACACACGTGTAATACTTAGACATTTTACTTAATATAGACACAGACGGTAAATTGGCAACTAAGCTATACGACAAACGCGACGGTTTTGGCTTTCCGATCGTAAATTTTCCACATTTAAGTAGTAATATCCCTCAGTCACCCGCATATGGAGTTTATATTTCACAAATGATCCGATATGCCAAGGCGTGTACAACATATAAAGATTTCACATACAGAGGTAAACTACTCACTGATAAATTATTGACACAGGGATATCGAAAACTGCGTTTAATGGAAACGCACAGGTGGGATCAGGTGCCATGGAGAAGTAACCAACCTCTGTTGACCGGTCACACCCACCGCAAGTCCACAGATTAATTCAAATGAAATACGCAAGAAATAAATATATCTTAAACTTTTTTAATGGTAAATTATGTACACATGCAGTACCACAATTCATAGATATCAAAATATTTGGTGTTGGTCGTAAGGAAGTCCATAGAAATAATACACTTGCTGAATACAGTGGAACTTCGCTCAAAGATCATCTCGCTTAGGAGACCACCTTGTATTTAAGACCGCAAACAAACTGGCCATCCGGACCACGTTGAGTAAGGTGATCTTAGTATCGAGGTTCACTGTATTGTACAAACATGGATATCTTAAACATCTAGAAGTATCTCTTGCAGATCGATTACACGACCGTCAGTCTACGGGTAACTCCTAGCAAACAGGGGGTATACGGGTGCTTTCACCCTTGTTTTTAATTGGCATTGACGATTCAATAACCTCTATAGGTCAATAAATTCAACATTGTATATAGTAACATATGGCGATAGAAAAACAAGCTCATAGATCTGTTTTAAAATTTCAAAATATTAAATATTTTGCACATTAAACATGAAATAAATTTTAATTTTTCTTAAACGTCTAGCCGTTTACAAATGAATGTACAGTATACTATGGTTCGTAGTAGCTCAAATACACTTATCTTTATCACAGGGTAAACAGTTTATCATTAACAATCACTTATAGACACTTTGTCGCAAGACAAGAAATGTCCCTATTTACATTTTATCTTTTGGGCTGACAAGCAAATCAATGAGAGCGATAATGTACACACTCCAGCACAAACTGACATAATTGAAATGATATTAATACTAAAACAATCAATATGTGAATAAGAAATGGCCTTGGGTATTTCAATTGTTGGTTCAAAAGAGAAAAACGGTGAAATCTGCCAATAAAGACATAATATACTAATTACTATAGGGAGAAGATACACATTTTGGTTCCAAGCGAACTTTATCACAATTTACTATCAACAAAAACTTTTCATTGTTTGCAAAACAGTTTTATTTTACACAATCTAGCAAGCATTTACAGTATTACTGAATAACTCCTTTTGGAGTTTCCCTCTCAGAGATATTAGATAGTATTCTGGATCACAGATACAGACAGTGACTCCGTTTCACCAAACATGCTTTTCATCGAACGTCACTTCATCATCAAACTTGACCTTTTTACCGAATTTGACCCGTTCATCGAATTAGAAAGGTTTCCATGGAACGTTTACGAAGGGTGTGGCATGCCAACAGAAAACGCTGACTCCTTCCGGACATCTGGTCTTATCCTATTTGGGATTCGTAATTGTTCTTCATGTTGAGACCATTTGCACATCTAATTCGTCGTGTTATATTGGACTTGAGTTTTGATTATTGTACTTGTACTTATTCAATTTTATCTTATACTTAGTAACTGTTCCTTTGCCAAGTTTTCCATACTGGAAGAATATACAGTGGGACTTTCCGATCGGAGTTAAGCATTGTGCATATGCATTACACGCGAACGAAACCTCATTGTACATGCATGAGCCAATTGCACCAGTAAAATGTATCGCATTTCACTTTTCACTTTTATAATTATTGTTGTTTCCATTATCTATATCTAACCACTAATATTATCATCATTATTATTTTCAATTCACGAATGATAAAATGATAACCGAATGCTTTTTAAGATGATAGCGATATAATCAAGTACTTACCATACTGTTTGTGCTGTGTAGATTCCTTAGGCTTGATTCATTTAGTTTATAACATTTATATACATATATATGCTTCAATACGCACAGGTTATCACATCTTAAAAAACGTCAGACAAATTTGAGACTAATTGATCAATTAAGTCTCTAATTCTTGTTCATACGTCAAACGTAGAGGGTGTGACGTCGGGTATATATGTGTATTAAAAAGTATTACGTCGACAGGTTTATGTTGTTTGTCAGTATAGTTCTGAGATGTCAAAGCTTTTGGCGTGTTTACTATCTGAGTTAAGACGTTTGCTATTTTAATGGTACTTAAAGAAAACATATAAAGAACATGCTATGGATATGTAAACCCATACTAATTTGCACGTGGACGCATATATTCAGAATTACATAATAATTAGTGATTACAATGTTGACATAATGTCAAAACATATTCGGTCTTCAAAATTAAGGAGATTTATATATATATATATATATATATATATATATATATATATATATATATATATATATATATATATATATATATATATATATATATATAATTATAAATTAAATTAAGTGTTTTATCACTATACACTGAAAGGGATAACTGTGTTTACCAAAAAATATTTTTCTACTTGTACTTGTACAATAACAAATAATGGCTATACACAGGCATAAAAATACTGTATATATATAAATATATATATATATATATATATATATATATATATATATATATATATATATATATATATATATATATATATATATATATACATATATATATATATATATATACATATATATATATATATATATATATATTATATATATATATATATATATATATATATAGTGAAAATAATGTCAGGTTCAGCGCATATACAAATAGTAAGGTTGAGTTAATCAATTGCAATTGAAAGCAATCAGAGAGAGAGAGAGAGAGAGAGAGAGAGAGAGAGAGAGAGAGAGAGAGAGAGAGAGAGAGAGAGAGAGAGAGAGAGAGAGAGAGAGAGAGAGAGAGAGAGAGAGCTAATGCTCCTATAAATACATTTTGCGTGGAAAAATCTATTCCGATTATGAACATCTGGATAAGCTAACATTTGATAAAGAATTTCATCTTGCGAGGACAGAATAATATGAAATGAGGTAGCTTAGCACTCTTAATAAACAGCGAACGAATGATCAAATATTCATACAAACACGGGTTACCTCCTTTAAAATTAAACATTTTTTTAACAAGAAAATTATTTTAACAAATTTTAATATAAACATAAATCTATTTTTTATACATATGTATTTTATAGAACAAAGTGTCTGGTTAAATATTTAAGTAATGAGATAAAACAAATGTGTGATGTGTGCGATCGATTGCGGTTAAAATACATATATATTTACACGGTCCCTAGAGAATTTTAAAGATGCATTGTGTATTTATAATTGCAAAATATTTTAACTCTAACAGAAATAAAACAAACGAGTCATTGAAAGACTTGAAATGGAATGCCAAAATTCACTGATTATAACTGATATATTCATCTTGTTTTCTGTATTGACAAAAGACTATCAAATATTACATACGCATTTGCTCGCGTAACATATCGTGACCGGAAAATTATATATATATATATATATATATATATATATATATATATATATATATATATATATATATATATATATATATATATATATATATATATATATATATATATATATATGCTAAAAAGATTATAAGCATGGGAATTGAGAGGAGTTACATCTTGAAGTAAGTTAAGTTGTGTGATTATTGATTTTATAAAATAAAAGTTTGCAATGCTTTTAAATGTCGACATGATATTTGTTGCCGCTTGCAGATTAATTCCAACTCAAATGGTTATTCGTTTTAAGTACATAGGCGTTTGAAGAAAAGTAAAAAACAAAAAATACAGAAGTTTGTGTAAATAGATTGCCATTTATTTAGAGGCTTATTTATTTAAAGAAAATTAAATCAGATGATCATGTAAATTGTTGATAGATCAATAGATAGAGTTAAAGATATATTGATTGATTAAAAAGAGAGATTAATAAATAAAAAATAGATATATAGATAGATAGATAGATAGATAGATAGATAGATAGATAGATAAATAGATAGATAGATAAATAGATAAATAGATAGATAGATAGATAGATAGATAGATAGATAGATAGATAGATAGATAGATGGATGGTTGGATGGATGGATGGAATGATGGATGGATAGAAAGATAGATAGATAGATAGATAGATAGATAGATAGATAGATAGATAGATAGATAGATAGATAGATAGATAGATAGATTTTGATGTTGGATTTGATGGTTTCAGAAAATCTGTCATCTCGAAATGCACATTGTAATGTCAACGTCAGTCTGTCTAATAAGTCATTACAACTCCTCTATTTTAAAATAAATAGTTATCTTACCTGGCGCTCCATGTTGATATATTAAATCCACAGTACGTCCACAGCATTACGGGGTGTAATGATTGTGCAAAGGGTAATAAAACTGTGTATATATAAATATAGAACATTATCAATATGTAAGGTTATCTTAAACCTATCTCACCTCCTACTTTACTCAACGTGTGAAATGTTTGTTGCCGGGAGTTTTAAGATTCTTTATACTTCTCCAATATTGATAAATTAATTTTCTTTTACAAATTATTACAAATATACGGGCTGTGACTTTTCAAGACATTTCTTCGGATATTTAAATACAATTTCATCAGATATCTGAAAACTATTTACACCTATTATATACCTAAAATCTTTAAAACTTTTGAATCGAAGCCATCAACGACATAAAAAAATACTAGTCAAGAAAATGTTCACAGGTTTGCATTTAATATTGTCAGTTGCTTTTTGTGGTATATATGAACTATTAAAAGTTTTCAACTTAGATGATTGCGGCTTATACATAAATGAAAGTGATTTCATTCAAATATTGATATAATCTTTAATCAATATTACAAAATCGTTGTGTTATGAAAAGCGAAATTGTAAGGCATGACTTGTTTTTATCTAAGGTCGTGTATCATATCTTCTCCACGTGTGAGTGTATGTACAGGTCGTTAAAATCTAATATTAAGAGGAGAGTTTGATTCCACACGCACGTATGTACTGATAACTTTCACATCGTTAAAAACTAACACTTAATATCAAGTAAACAATAAAAACAGAAATTTCATCATATGTTCGGTATAGAAAGTGTTTGACCTTGTACTTTGATAAACAAACCACGTAATATTAACACGACATTTTGATTATCATAACCAAATAGAATATTATATATTAGCTTAAGATTAGACATGGATATCGTGTACATTTTTCTGACTGCAGTTGATACCATGAAGATATCTCCTCGAGGGTGAGATAACATTTTTCCCGACATCTGAATTCGCGGAGAAATCGTTCTCATGTGAGAGAAAACGTAATTTTGCTTTTTTCAAGTTTTATGAGGCTGTTAGCATATTATCTCACTGTTTGGAATGCCGTTCAATGGTGGTTATCAAACCGATTAGACCAATTATTTGTGCTTTCTATTTTTAAAATTGTTTTAATAACGAATCACAAATACAAGCCACAAGAAACAATACACATTATACATGTCATATATAAACAAAACATCATTGATTCAAAAGGTCTTCAAAATTACATCAATTAGTTTTGAATTCATTATATGTCATATTACTTTTATGAATGGTTCTTTGTAATTGCAAATAATTCAAAAAATATTTCCTTTTAGCATCATCCAGTAAAATTAAAACATTGTTCTTTTCTCTTTCTCTAATTCTATATATCCATGTACCTTACCCTTTTATAAGCGTGTTATATTTTAGAAAAGTGAAACATTAGGTGGGAGAGATTTTAAATGATTCGTCATCGGAACAATATCCGCTAAGGATACCTCTATTACGAACCATATTACATTTATCAACGGATACCTTTTGTATTGACGGATATACGATGCACCACATCAAAATAAAAATTGTTTATTTCCCTTTTATAAGATTAAAGTTTATTGGGTTTTACTAGACGGTACACTGCTGTGTATTCAGGTAAAAATGAACATATGCGAAACATTGCCATATTAAAAAATTCATTACAACATGACAAATGAATACGGTCTCAATATGAAGAACAATTGCAAATCGAAAACGGGGTGTGATCAGGTGTATGGAAGGAGTGAACGTCCCCTGTTAGTATGTCAATACCGCCGCAAAGGTTCCATGAAAACCTATCAAGCTCGATGAAAATCCCATCGGTCAGTGGTAGATCCGATTGGCGAAAGGGAGTCTCGGTCGTGCTTTAGAATGCTATTTAACATTCAACTTTTACTACTTGTACTTGGTGTACATTAACAAATAAGAGCTATACACAGGCAAAAAATCTTATATTCTTATATATTTTATAAAATTAAGGTCAGGCTCAGTGTGGTATTCATTTAAAAATAGTAAGCATGGGTTTTTCAAATGCAAGTGAAAAAGTGGCAAACCCGGGTTTCTGAAGCACTTTTCACAAAATATATAGGAATTGATAAATTTTTATACCCGCATTATTATATTCGTTGTTTTTGCGGGAAAAATTTTCCAACAGATTCCAATATCCCAATGGATACCAATTGTGCATCTCTTTTGGCTGATATCTTTTTGTATTTATATGAAGCGGAATTTATACAGTCTCTGTTCTCCAAAGGAAACAAACAGATAGTATCTCTGTTCAATTTTACTTACAGGTATATCGATGACGTCCTGTTCTTAAATAATTCCTGTTCACAAAAATTTCAGAATTACCTCGGCCAGATATATCCTGTTGAGTTAGAGATCAATGAGACGACAGAGAGCAACACATCTGCTTCTTACCTAGATGTACTCCTGTCGATTGGAAAGGACGGTCGACTTCACACCGCCTTTTATGACAAATGCGACGATTTCAATTTCAATATATTATATTATATATATATATATATATATATATATATATATATATATATATATATATATATATATATATATATATATATATATATATATATATATATATATATATATATATATATTGTTCTTCATGTTGAGACCATTGCACATCTAATTCGTCGTCGTGTTCTAATGGACTGGAGCTTCGAATATTAATTGGTACTTCTTCGTTTTTACTTGGTAGTGAAAAATGGGAAACAACAAAAAAACACAGATAATGCCCATTTTAACAAAAAGGAACCATTAACATACATAATATATAGGGTATTTATCAGACAAATCGATACATTGTATGCCCAATGCAGTTTCTTTCAGGAACTATGATTAAGAGATTTGATATTTCTACGACAAACGCGACGATTTCATTTTTCCCATCGTAAATTTTCCACATTTAAGAAGTAATATCCCTCAGTCACCCGCATTTAGAGTTTATATTTCACAAATGATCCGATATGTCAGAGCGTGTACAACATATGAAGATTTCATATACAGAGGTAAACTACTCACTGACAAATTATTGAATAATAGTCTTGTTTGCGATTACTCTGTTTCACCAGGTGAAATGTTGAGTTGCCTTTTCGTTGGCGGTTGTTGGGACGTCTGTACCAATTGTGACGAGGATACACTCCTCACGTATTTCATTGGACTTGACTACGGACTCACGGCGGGTGTGACCGGTTGACAGGGGACGCTTACTCCTCCATGGCACCTGATCCCACCTGTTGGTTTCCATAGGTCTGTGTTTGTCCATTTTTACCGTGTCCTGGACACTCTATTGATTTATACTTTGGTATCTGATATTTTTTATATTTAAACCCATAGAAATCTGATTAGATCTATATGTGAATTGACCCATTATATGGTTCCTGAAAAAAGTCAGAGATATCTCTAGTCTTCAATACCAATGTATATTTCAAATTTGTCAAAAATCATTTTGATATTTCCCCCTATAAATGGGCTTAATTGGGTTTTTTCATTTATCACTTATCTCCCTTGGATTGGGAAACGTGCTATGTTTGCTTTTGTTTAGAATACCGAGAATATGTAGATGCTTTGATTAAAATGATTAGTTTAGTTTTATATTATAAATATGCTGAAAGTTTTCAATAGAAGTAGTAAGCCCCTAATGTGACCACATTGATTTTGAAATTAGACATAAATTTATTCCTTTTTCGATTACTATTGGTGAAGTTTTGTGATAATGGACATGCTCTAATATAAAGACCCTCCTTAGTCTATTTTACACACTGTAAGATAGACAATATGTTAGAGAGGCCACTAATCTGAATTCTGAAGCTTGGCGTGGAATGATACTGAAATGGCATTAGCAATGGGACTAATTCATGTACCACGTGATAACCGATAGCGTTTGTGTGGTACTAGTAGGAACGTGTTACCGCGGGGTATATCATCTGCTAGCGTCATTCCATCACTAATAGAAACAATAGTCCCGCACAAACGTTATCGTGTATCATGTGGTACATGAATTAGTCCCATTTAATTTGATGCCAATCTTCTACAAACTAGGTGGGTCGCCACAGAATTGTTTTAGTATTATCTATTTGCCGGAAGTGTAATTTTCTTTTACTCTCATTTTCTACCTTATGGACGTGCTTAGTTTTCACATGGGAAAAGTTATCCGTTTAGACATAAATGTATATATAGTAAGATATAAATGTATACATTGACCTAATAAAATCGGATTGCCAGATTAAATATATTCCGTGATACAAAGAATCTTAGTTTCACATTGTCTATAGAAGATATGACCTGACCAGGAGCCGTGGGTCAAACATCGCCTTAATATCGTGGTCAGCAATCGAGGTTTTAATTTAAATGATGTCTGTAATATTCCTCTTATCACGCTATATAGGTCATAAACAACGTAAAACCTTATTATCTATAGGTGTTTTAAGTTTGTAAACATGTACAATGTAATAAACGGTATGTTGTTAAACGAAGAGCGAACACAAATAACATAAAATTTTTATTTTAAATAATGGAGAAACAAAAAATATCTTGGTTCTATTTTACGGGTTGTTTCATGTGTTAGCAATTCAAAATTGTCGTTTCCGGGTTTGCCTTTAATGTTTTTACATAAACACTTCCTTACAAATAACTCCACAAAAGAAGTGAGGGGATAATGTATTGGTCTTTGACACGATTGTGAAATAACGATTTTACTTTAAGCAGGGAATTTACTGCAGCAGTAGTGTAAGAAATAAAGAAACGGAAAAATTGTTATATATTATATAACAAATTAAATAGTATATAGAGTTATACACCAATCTATCATACAAAGCGTGATTCTATTGTTAATGTCCAACAATGATTTGATTATGTAATAGTCTGTATATTACATCTTTTCCATGTCGAGTATCGCCAGTCACACCACTTAAATGACAGGCTCTACCTGGTATAGTGTACGAGGTGGTCTCTTAAAGATATTAAATATTCATTGAGATAATAAGAGATTGAATGTTTACGGTCAGAAATACAAGATGATATCATAAGCCAGGTAGTCTTTGTGTGTGGTTTTAACCTGAATTCAGATATAATAGTTGTTTCTACCATTTAACAGTCATTTCATGCACATTGACACAAGCAGTTGGTCCATACATGTTTAGTGGCAGTTGGCAACCTTAATGACTGTCATTACATTTAATAAACATTTAATTGTCGCAGCTGAACGACATGACTGCAAGAATTATGGATGTATATGAACTGTAAAATTGAGAATTGTTAGAAAATATTTTTAATTGAGTACTTTTCAATAAAAAGTTATTGATTAACCTTGAAAATGAAATACTGCACTTTAATACATTACATCTAACATGTAACTGACGAGAAAATCTATAATCTTGTCCGAAACCGAGAAGAGGTGTTACTTGTTTACATAGTCTGATGTTTCACTTAAAAGCAAAAATGTTCTTCGAAGTGCATAACATTGTGAAAATGTAAATGAAAACGTCAAATAGAAGTATTGAGTCTTGGTTAATCAAACAAAATTTGTCCTTTTTGATTCAGATACAAACACGATTAGGTGGAAACAGGTGGCTTATGAATGATGCAAATTCGAATCCGCCTGTCCTCTATTACTTGCTGTTTCACTTTCTTTGCCGGAAGCCTCGACTAGACGCACTATGGACATATGGTTAACATGGACTTTCTTCGCAATTGTAATTAACCTTACTTCTGCAGGTAATTAAATCTTATCCCACCTGCATCTATCTCATGAATATTGTTATTTAGAATGTTAGTGAAAGATAAATTGATGAAGTACTGCTTTTCATTTATACAGAAAGAACAGTTTGTTTTTATATATCGTACCCTCGATTGTAAAACTCAGTGTTTTTGGTACATTTTTATACTTATTCAAAAGAAACTTTATGTGAATTGGTAGAGATACGGGTAGAATGACGCAAACACTAGGTGTTTTCCTCACATGTTTCAATGTTTACACCTATCAAAATACCAATCTAATAGTATCATTGAAAGTAAACACTAAAGATAAACTTTATACTCATAATTAAGCCTATTTTTTGGCCTCATTACAAAGTTTATGATCTGTATATTTGATTTTGCTATATTTATTTGTATTTGTAATTCATAATTTATTTCCTTCGTTAGGTGCAGTTTTAAGCACTTCGTAAAGATTCTGTGTCAGACTTCATTTTTTCCGCGTGCAATAACTATCTAAACGTATAAATAACCCCAAATTTGTGTCCCCTGTTTTTATAGAAATTCCATGTTCGTATAAGATATACTTTTTATGACAGAATTGTGATTTTCACTGAAATTATTATCCGATAGGAATCTTAAACAGATGTAACAGTAACTGGGTATATGAATATAACTGTAGTCTAACAAAGCAAACGAAATCACGAATGAGACTTTTAAATAAAAGGTTATTTCTTAATAGAGGGTTTCAAAATTGTCACTTTATAATGTGTGCATGTATCAAACTTCAGACACCCATGAATTTTTTGTGAAATCGATAGAAGTGGATGTGCGTTTATGTCAATATATATTTTACTGTAGTATCTTTAGATTTTTTTTTCATAAAGCTCTTTACACATCTCTAGACACCTGCACATTGATATCTTAATGGTATTTTAATTAAATTAACTTGTTCAATTTCGACAGTGAATTGGGTTATGGCTGACTGCTTTACGAAAGTGACTGCTTATTAGTGTATAGTCTTATAAGGAAAACGTTTGCGAATAATTTTAAAACTGGCCACCCACAGGAGGTCACTGATTAATAAAGGTAACCACATGTGCATGATATATTGCGTTATTAAATTAGCCAATTGTATATTTACTGTACTGTACTCGTCTATGCTGATATCAAATTATCAGTTTGCAGAAATAATCAACGTCAATAAACTATTCTGTAATAGATATATCAATATTGATTTCGATAAAAAAAAAGAAAACAGAGGCAGCGTTACATATATATTGAAATTGGAATAACAGCAGAAAATATATATAAATAACAGATATAGAATTAGATACAAAACCATAACACAGCACGAAACCAAGATACATCAATGGAACTACCCGAACCTGTACATGGTCATAAAACAATTATAACTCAATAGGCTTAATTGTAGATCAGTTCTTGTGTTTGATTTGAAATATTTAAAAAGGTTGTATTTCAGGAATAATTAGCCTAGCTTTTACGTCAGTTCTTTGACAAAATGGAAATTGCTGGTATTTCTAATACTGATTTCGTAAGAAAATGTATTGTTATGTAATCCTGTTCCCTCTCAATCTTCTGCATCAAAGTCTTCTTTCGACATCAGAGACTTAATAGAAAGCATAATCAATCATTTGCATGCGTAATAACAGTCTGGTGAGGAGTTGAACGAAATTGGGAACAAATTAATCAAAACAACAAACTTAAATTAGAAGCTGCCTCCAGAAGATCTTTCATCTTAGATAATTTCATGCTCATAAATCAGATTCATCTCTTTTGAAGTAAGCTTCTTTCTGTTATGTCATTGCGTTATATCATGATATTCATGCGAGTTCTTTTGTGATTAGTATTTAAATATAGACAAGACGATTTACGTACCCGACTAACCGGCTTGAAGCATTTAGTATTCAGCTTTGTGATATACAATAAAGTATTTATTTGACGTCATTATGGACACGTTGCAAAAATACATGAACTGATCAGTAGACAAAAACTGTATGACTTGAAACTTTGAAATGCAAGATGATAATACATCAAAAGTGTCTATCAAGTTGCAAAATCTTATGTATTCAGAGTAAGGTCTCTTCTGCAATATAACACTTATGTGTATTTTATTCCATTGTTATTACCTATTTTTCCAATGTTTTTGTTCACGTGGGCAGTCAGAGTGATTCATGACTAATTGTTAAAACTGAATCGTCTTTCGTGATTAAAACTCAATACTATTTTTAGCAAAACTGAAAACGTTGCATAGTCACACAAAACAGAGCAATTTCGTGTTCTTTCGGGGTTATACATATATTTTCAATTCAAGCTCAACTGATGGAAGTCTTATTGACAAAAACGATCGTCTTGATCATCTATTTTGTCCCATGCTTTCAAAACTGTTACTTTGATATCATGTTTATAGCATTTTTAAAAAAATGTTTGACATATATGTCCCAGTAATATTCATTCCTTTTGATCGATTTTGCAGCTGTAAAAACTGTATCAAACTACATTGAATATCGATCGAACTGTTATATCGAGAACTAAAATACTCTAAAACGAAAAAATATATAATGTTTCTGTAGTAATAGTAGTTGCAATGTTCGGATAGATTGGCTTAAAATATTTTCTTTCACAATATTTCTTGTTAAGGGGAACTCGCTCATTTCTGAATGATAATAAAATGCAATTGTTAAAACATTACTCTGGTACTGTTAGATGCTGATGTTTTGTAATGTATTGAAAGAATCATTATTTTGCTATTCAGCAGATTTGTAAATTCAGTCTTATAACGTTTCATCCTTGGATCGATTAATAGTAGATGAACTGAGATAGGTGTGCAGCATAAAGCCTTTGAAAGGAATGTTGGGCTTCATTACAGTGTCTTTAGATATCGCTCTTTAAATCATAAGTCTTTAAGTCCCTAATCTCTTGTTAGCGCGGTTTCGAGTCCTCCCTCTAACCTGAGTTGTTTTTCTGAGAAAGTTTGCTAGTTTACTTGCGGAAGGCCGATGGCAGCTTCCTGTGTACATTATAACCATTTTCTTTTCTCCGCCATTAAAAACTGTCCACAACAATGTAACCGAAATATTTGTACGTAAAACTAAAACTGGAAGGAAGAGAGACAATGGATAGGGAATTGTCACATGGCTTGGTAGTTGTGTCAAAATTATCATTATTTATTTCCATATCGATTTAAGTCTGAAGGACGAGTGCATTGCCATATCGATGATCAATTGTATCCGATGGACTAGGACATCATCATATTGATTTATACTCGATATGTACCTATATCCGGGACATCCAAATGATTTATACTTTGGTATCTCAGATTTCTCAGAATGACAAGGAAATTGTCATATCGAGGATCCTTTTCGTCCAAACGATCAGGGAGTTCCCATATTTATTGTCATTTGTGTCAAGATAAGTAGGGAGATCACATACGGATGGTCATCTGTGTCAGAATGACAAGAAAAATGCCATATCGATGTTTCGTTGCGTCCAAATGGCTAGGGAGATCAAATAGTGATGGTCATCTGTGTCAGAATGACAGGAAAATTGCCATATTGATGTTCCTTTGCGTCCAATGGATTAGGTAGATCCCATATTGATGCCACCCATGTATGTAGATTCGGACTTGAATCATACTTGACATAATTTTAAAACTGGTACTATTGACTGCTCGTCCGAAAGACGTTCGGCATCTAAAGTAAAACATCAAACTCTGTTCGACAAGACGCCACATTACATTGGTATAAATCTATAGAGTAATTCTATATGTATTCTATAAGTATTTTTAAACAAACCACAGTTATCATACTTTTATTTGTATATTTGTCTTTATCATTTACCTGTACATGGCGGTTGTGGAGTTGTCTGCATCAATCGTGACGAGGATTTATCCATCCCTTATTTCATTTTACTTTTACTTTGGACTCACGGTGGGCGTGACCTATCAACAGAAGATTCGTACACCCCATGACACCTGATCCCAACTCTGGATTTCCAGAGGTTCGTTTTTGTCCAATATTCACCAGATTGTGACGAGGATTTGTTCCTCACTTATTTCATTTGGATTTGACTGTGGACTCACGGCAGGTGTGACCGGTCAACTCAGATGCTTACCCCTCCATGACATGTTCCAACCTCTAGAAAAACACGATTCCGTCTTTGTCCAATGTTCACCATATTTCTATATTATGTTTTACACATAAGAACAATTCTGTGGTGTCTGTGATTTTAATATATCATGAATTGAAAAATTCTTATCAAAACGGATAACATACTTTGCAACATAAGTATAATTAGATTAATGGATTTAACGTTTGAAAGATATATAAATGTTTCTTATTTCGTCGTGAATTATTTATTCAATGTAATTATTCCTTTCAGTGTATTATTTCTCGACAAAATAGGGAATCTGTGTATATCATTTTACCATGGCTGCCACATATCTGTAATGTCCCATTTTCTACTGGTTACATATAGATTAATCAATATATAGATTATTTCTACACTTCTTTATTGTTTTTTTAATATTATTGGGTCACTGAATAATGTTGATATTAGTTTTCCATACACCATATTCTTAGGCTGATTTTATAGACCGCAATATTCATATCAGACAGTAAGGGAATATTCAATTTAATTTTGTGAACGAGAAATGTTACCAAAAGTTATATTAAGCAAACTCCTTCGATATCTAAAATGTGATTCATATCAGACAGGAAGAGAAAATTCAATTTAATTTTGTGACCGAGAAATTTTACCCAAGGTTATATTAAGAAAAATCCTTTGATATCTAAAATGTTTTTATTGATAACAGTTTTGGAGCATGAGATGGTATCACAATAATCATGAATTTGCAATTTTTTATTTGCATTTTGCGTCACATACAATCAATTCTAAGACTAAGCTTGAGCAAGAAATTATCATGTACCTGTCAGTAAACATTCAGATACCCGTAATATATATACCCATTAATAAATTACCATGTACTTGTCAAAAAACCTTCGGATACTCGTAATATATATCCATCTAAAAATTACCATATACCTGTCAGTAATCCTTCAGATACCCTTCAAGAAATTACTTTATACATATCAGCAAACCTTTAGATATCTATAATATATAAAATTTGAGAAATTATCATGTACCTATCAGCAAACCTGCGATAAAAATCCTCCAAGGAACCACTATGTTCCTGTCAGCAAACCGTCAGATATCCGCGATATAAATTCACCAACAAACTACTATGTTCCTGTCAGCAAACAGTCAGATACCCGCGATATAAATTCACCAACAAACTACTATGTACCTGTCAGCAAACCCTCAGGACATGCGATGGTGAAATTTATATAAAACAGATGTAAATTACAGTTTAAAAGGTACATTATATTTTTTGTGACATTTCGGGATTATGATACAGTTCAAGATTTGTAATATTTTTTGTCTGTTAAACTCACTCTATTCCAATTTTTCTTTTATCGATTATGTTATACAATGGGGGCGTGTTATAAGTTAAATATAAGTACACAAATACCAGTTTACCTATCTACTTTTACACCTGACGTCCCTTCAGATGTCAAATTATTTAGTTAAATCCTTATTACTCCACATATTTGAAGTAAAGTGTCATTAACACGTGTTTGTTAGGTTTGATGCAGTACGTGCTGTTTTGATCGATAAAGAGACTTAATATATTTGAATAGAAAAGATGTAAAGCATATACCAAGCGAAGCTGAAAAACGGTGTCAGTGGCGTAGTGAGCATGAGAGTGAAAATCTTAAATGTTGTGCAACACAGGCATATTTATCTATTCAACACATTTTCATTAATATTAGAAAGTCTACTTATTTTTTCATATACATATATATATATATATATATATATATATATATATATATATATATATATATATATATATATATATATATATATATATATATATATATTACTCATTTATGTCTAATCTGTCCATTTCTATAAATAGACATTGAAAAATTTAAGTTGAACGTATCAAATAATTCATCCAATTCTTCCAATTTCGAAATGAAATTGATTAACAAAGGTAACTTATATTGTACATAAAGGTAATTCAAATTTGTAGATAACTCCAGTTTATAATTGTAAAACAATTGACATTTACAACTCCTATTTAACTGAGGTATTGGAAATGCTCAAAATATTATAACTGTGTAAAATATGTATTTTGAAATGTTATTGATGCCTAAGTTCCTTAAATGTGTCTTTATTTCTTAAACAAATGTCGTTAAAAGCATGTGAGTAAATCAAAGTATCTGATCAGTTATTGAATGGACATTAAAATATATCATGCACTGTACCATTTGCTGTGTCTAATGATTTATGTGCACAAAGAACTGAATACACGAAGCATTCAACCTGTACAATACGATTATATTTTCAAAATGTGACAGTAATTTTATCCGTCCTGTTTCCAAATTGAGTATAAGTATAATCTGTGTCGTTTACTCATGGGAGACTGTGAATAAACGCGCTTTAAAACTCATTCATAAGTCTTATCTAAAATGTTAAAATCGATATGAATGAAAATTACAAATCGGCGGGGAAACAGAAATAGTAAATATCACCACAATTCATCGATGTTACATAATATTTTAACATCAAAGAATATTTCTCACAAGATAAACTATTACGTGTCAAATTGAAGATTCGGGGAATATTTCTCGGGCCTTTTCATTCACAAGATAAACTATTACGTGTCAAATTGAAGATTCGGGGGATATTTTTCAACCTAAATACCTAGTACGTATTGTCTGCCAAAGATAAATATTTGTCTAATAACTAATAAAATATGAATAATGCTTATTTTTATGTATACTGGGAAATAGGGCACGGCTTTATTTACATTTTATTAATATGACTGCATACATTACATGCATGGTAAATTGCTCGATAATATTGGCATTTGTAGAATAGCGTTGATACAGTAAACTTGCATCGTTGTCAGTCAATTAATACAAATTAATGTAACTTCTAGACAAGTATTATTTTCATTATCTGATATTTAACAAAACAAAATTTAGAGAAATGAGATGTCAGCAAAACAAGATTAAGAGAAAGAAAGGTTTGTGATTAAAAAGTCATACATTGTACTACATCCTGATGACTTTTTTATGAAACCACTCCGAAAAAATAAAACATGGTCCCTTAATCTGATTACTAATTTCATTAAACCATTCTTCTTCTTCTTCTTCTTCTTCTTCTTCTTCTTCAATACCATCATTCTCACAACCATCATCATCATTATCATCATCATCATCATCATCATCATCATCATCATTTCCTTATTATTATTTTTAGCTGCTGTTGTTGACGCTATTGACGTTAATAAATACCCGTATGTCTCCAAAGAGTTTTTAGTTAATCTAACCTCTGTGTTATCATCCAAGGAAAACATAGTCATATACTCAACCCGATTGTTTCAGTTGATTTAACAGTTTGTAAGACCTGGAGATGCAGAAGTAAAAATGGAACATTGCATAAATGTAAATGGCCTCGTTGTCAGAGTATAACATCAATCATCTTAATGAAAGAATACTCCAAGCACAAATGTAAAGATGACGTAAGTTATGGACCGCTAGAAACAAAAGGAATGTGGGTAAACCATGGGTGTGACGCAAGATTCCAAGTCTGCTTTTCAACAAATACCAAAGGTTTGTCAGTTCTTTCTTAGATATTCACTGATATTTAGTCTGCAAGACGGACATCTCATACGGTGTAAAATTCAAATGTAATTTCTATCTGATTGTTTTATATACTGTATAGTTGTTTAATTTCATGGGAAGAAAATTTCGCATTTTCTGCATGGCACTTATTTACGGGTATTAAATTTAAAGTGTAACAGGAGATGAAGTAAAGCTTATAAACATTTTGATTCGTGTATATGATGTATATAAATACATTTTGATAGGAAATAATATTTGTAATTTTGATTGTTAACTGATTGTCTTTCTGATAGGTATAAAGCATTGTATTTATGGCTATTTTATACCGTGAATATAGCGAAATTATATCCCCCGCGAATAAAAGCAACTATACAGTAATGATATGCTGATATTTAACTAACAACAACTTAAATGAACAGGACATGGAATTTATACAAATGCGATGTTACATTTACTGGAAAACATTAATTTGCTCGTATCATTAAGAATACATGTATATCTAAAATTGTATATTCTTTAAATATTTGACTTTTTAACAAATGTTTATGCTTCATTGTGGTTCACAACACCATGTATGGTCCTATAACTTCTCTACACATGTTGTCTTTGTACGATTATAGACAAATCAAATTTTCAAATATTTCCTCAATTAAATACGCAATCTTTCCATGGAATACAATGTAAGGCGACACGGAATATAACAGCAACGGACGTAGATAATAGTGAGAATAAATGTTATCAATCGCATTTGCACAATAATTAATGTTAAGAAATCAAATAACTACAGCATTGCCTGTCAAAATAAAATCGTCATAATTCTATTAAATGTTTTCATGGTAAAGTTGTGTAATGATAAACCGTTGACTAGAATTCATTCGGCCTTAATTAAGATGTCTATTTAAAGAAACTAAAACATATCAATGAGTACTTTCTAATTAAAATGTATATTTGAGGGTTGCTATCATATATTTTCAAATTATTACTTCAGTTAAGTTAAGGATATTACATATTCAAATTTCATGTCAAATCTATCCTGCTCAATTTTAGTTAACATTACTTTTAGAAAAAAAATTGAAAATCACCCACATCAAAACTGTAAAATACAAATTTAATAAAATGTTATGTATATGCAATTTATTCAGTTGGATGTGTCATTTCTCTAATAGGATTGGAATGCTTTAAAGGTTGTGGCAAAAATGCAGAATGTGTAAGCGATAAATGTCGATGCAAAAAAGGATATTTTGGAAATCCTCTTACAGAATGTAAAGGTATAGCTGGTTTTTATGTAAATGTATATTAAAAGCTTTTAAATTATTTGTTTTTTTCTTGTTTATTTATTTATGGAGATGTTACAATTCTTATTTCTTTAGCACTGAATGTGTATTACGACATAAGACAAATACAATTGCCGCCTATTGTTGAAATATATTTTAGTTCTACCGCGTCTAATGTATATATAAGAGACCCTCACTACACCGGATTTATACGTTTAATATATCTAATATTTCTCGTAGATTTATGCACGTGCTCTGCTTACGGAGACCCTCACTACACCGGGTTTGATGGTCATTATTACACTTTCAATGGTATGTGTAAATACACATTGACGAGATATAAATACCTAGGACACAAGTGCGAGTTCAATGTGGAGGTCAAAAATGAGAGAAGAGGAGATCGACGTAGAGTATCGTACACAAGACTGGTCGATGTGCAGATATACGGACTAAAAATAAGGCTCCACAAAGACAAGAAAATATTCGTAATGTGTATATTATTGGATTGTTTTCATTTAACTCCAATTCAAAATCACTGGCAGAACCTTTTTAAAAATAAGAGTAGAACAGAAAAATTATAACTCCTAGTTAACTTCCGTGTTTTAAATTCAAATAAATAAAGTTAACTTATCGAAATTATTGTATTTAATCATCATAATATTTCGATTTGCTGTTAATCTATGCTTAGCAGAAATGTTTGAAAATAAAGTTACTGGCTCAAGTTTTCGTATTACTACTAGTAATTTGTAAAAATCCTTGCAAGTTTAAATTACATTTTACTTTCTATAAACTCATCTAATCTTATTTCATTTGAATTTGACTGTGGACTATATTTGTAACCAACAGATAGATGGTGTGAGAAAATTCCTGCCTGTGGAGCTAGAAGACACGGACCTTACTATTTATAACACGGGTGAATACGCAAGGCTCGTGACAGGATGTGGCCTCACTATTTCTTGGAATGGCAAATCTGAAGTCGTCGTATCCGTTCCAAAAGAGATAGGAAACTATTTAACTGGTTTATGTGGAAATTGCAATGGTAAAGATGACGATTACATTACTAGAGACGGGAAGGATATATCTAAAAAGCCAAAAAGAGATGTTCTGCTTGGCAAAAGCTGGGAAGTGATAGATGATTCGGATCTTATAACACAAGAGTATGCAAGTTTTAAGAAGTTTCATTTTTATAGCTCCTAGTTTTCTGCAACCTTGATTGTATCAATATGTTTATGTCCATTTAATGCAAATATTGCCATATAGATCTATAGATATTAAGTTCGACTGACCGTTTCTGGTGCTAAACTTTGCATTTACTCTCATGCGCATGTCATCAATAGCAAGATATGTAATGAAGTAAAAGCATTTTTTGAGAAAGAGAATAAGCAATGTGGTTGCAGATCTTATGAGAACTAGATTGTAACTGTGGTGTTTTATGTTGATATTATGTTGATATTATGTTGATATTATGTTGACATTATGTTGATATTATGTTGATATTATGTTGATATATTATGTTGATATTATGTTGATATTATGTTGATATTATGTTTATATTATGTTGATATATTATGTTGATATTATGTTGATATTATGTTGATATTATGTGGAAAGTATTAACTGTAGGTAGTACGTAGTACATATAGAAACACGGTTAATAATGGGAAATACATGTATGAATGTCTAAAGTGTGGAAGTTTATTAGGGCCACCTTACAATTTTTTCTTCTTCTTCTAAGTTTAAAGTTAGCTTTTGAAGAATAAAGATGTCACAATTAGTGACTGGAAGCCACAATAAAACAAAATTCCGTGGAACATACCACCGTAACATTTATCTAATGTGTATTTTGTTTTGCTGGGACAATCTTCTTTTGAGATGTAAAATCAACGTGTTTGTCGATTTTTACCGGATTTGTATCTATGTCCTGGACATTCTATTGATTTATACTTTGGTATCTGAGATTTTTTATATTGAACAGACATAGTTTCGTGTATGGATGCTGATAAAACCAATAAATGACCAACAACAAAAAACCCATTCTCCTAGCAAACTCTTGTGTAGAAAATAATCCAATGCACAGTAAGTGTTTTAGATCGTATGTTAACAACCCATGGAAATGTCTTAATCTGCCAGTGCGTTATGCTGTAATTGCAAAGAAACCAAAAACAAAATCATCTGTCCCTGGAAAGCTAGAAAATAAAAAGACTCTGTCTTGTGAATTTATGAAAATAAATGATATGTCTTGAGAAATTTGTCCACCTCTCCCCTCAGAATCAAATGGTCGCCACCTTAGGTACCATTTTGAGCAAATCAAAATTCTAAAATTATATCGGATAGAAAAAAATGCATCCATTTAATAAACTATGGCATTAGATAATTAATTATTTGCTAAATGTTCGATTTTATTTATATTAATGCTACATAGCCAATTTCTGACCATATTAGTTAGTACCATAGCCGCCCGTGTAGTTGCGACTTTTGCCATCTTTTTCCTTTTAACTACATCTTTTTAGCAAAGAATCGTCCGATTGCTAATCTGTAATTTGTAACATTGTGTCCAAAATTAAAACTACTTGAAAGATATTCAAATCCATTCAATACACATTGTCTATGTGCCCGTATATAAAGTTGAAATTTCCAAGAATAGAGTTAGAAGAGCCAACTTTTAAGCTGGAAAAACGATAAATAAAACAATTGTTAGGTGGCCCTAATACAAATCAGTTGTAAAGATGTTCAAACGGGTAATGCTTTAAGCAAGAATATACATATACAGTCGAACCTAGATATATTGAAATCGATGTGGAATTAATTTTTCCTTCAAATAAACAGGGTTTTCAAAAACATGTTATAATGGTAATAAAGATATTTGCCGTGGAATAAAAATAATTTCAAATCATTTCAAATTCAGTGGGATTTCAATGTAATTTCAGTAATAGACGGTTACATATACGTGTGTTCCACTGTATATATATCCATAAAGAATTGGTTTTTTGTTTCAGGTGTACTACAACAGAGGTAAAAGATCCTTGTTCGGGGGATATGGAAAAACATGTCAACCAACCCATTTATTGTGGTTTGTTATACCATAAAATCAGAGCTTTTAGTCCGTTTAGCGATTGTATATCGGCAATTCCAGATATCGCTGACACCATGTTCAAAGCCTGTAGATATGATGTTTGTGCATATTTCCACGACTCTCACAGAGTACAAAAAGTCGTCTGCCATGCGCTGGATGGATTTGCTGAAGAATGTGAGGAGAGGGGTTTCTCGGTAAAATGGCGGTCAGAATTATTTTGCCGTATGTAATACTTTTTCATTTGTACACTTATTTTCATGTCTCATACACAAGCACACAAATATCATACGATCGCATGCAAATTATATGAAGTAAAAATGAAGAAGTACCAATCGATAAGGGAAACCCCAAGTCCATTAGAATATTATAAACATAATATTAGATATTCAAATGGTATCAACATGAAGAACAATTGGGAATCACAAAGGGGATGGGACCAGGTGTCCGGAAGGAGTCTAACTATTATTCTACCTATATATGTATGCATATTTGTCGAATATAATTAAATTGGCTGATATTAGAGTTATTTATACTTTATGAATGAAAACAATGAATGGATCAAGTCAGAGACCAGCCAATGATTCTTGTTTTCATATTTTGGAATTAAAAGATTAGGAGAAAAACATTCAGATTTGAGTGAACTTGTCTGTGGTTTTGTGTCACAGAGGAGAGAGGTTACCTATTCACACATCATATGAAAGGCATATTTTCTGAAAAAGGTTTTTCCAACATTTTCAGAAAAGTGTTCATTAGTTTGGGTAGGACAGTTGTTTTAGAAATTTTAATAATAAAGTTATTATAGTTATTTTCAGAATGATTACTCTTATGAGATTTAGAGATTCATTAATTGGGTTAATTTTTTTTACCGTGTATCAAAATATTGTTTTTGTACTTCACTATTTTATATTTGAGCTTAACACTGGAGTCTGATTGGCGGAAATCTCCTTATGTATTTATTTCTGTCTTCTATATTTTGGTATTATGTTTCCTATGATAACAGATGATAACATAAAATCACCTACATAAGTTCTTTATTTGTCTTTTTCAGCAATGCAATGTCCAGAAAACATGGTATACAGTACATCTATAAGCGGATGTCCGGAATCTTGTTTGAATATTAATCGAAAAAGACAGCATTGCGACCAGTCGTCGACAGAAGGATGTACCTGTGTGAACGGATATGTTTTGAGTGACAAAAAGTGCGTCAAAAAAGAAAAATGTGGATGCGTCACAGAAATGGGCTACTTACCGGTATATAGTTAACGTATATACACGAAAATGTTTTCATGTAAAGTTTTCAAATAAAAATAAAATATGTATTGACGGATGCTACTCGCAGTAGGAGATATAAAATAAATCACACAGAAAAAAAATCATTAATCATATCTACATTTAAAACCATTTGGAACCGTGATGATGACCTTGTTTGAAGTTTAACATGTTTCACTCGCTGAAATGTTTATTTACGTGCTCGATAGCGAATGTTGAGTCGCCTGTACAATTATGATGAGAGCTTACTCTTAACTTATTTCATTTCACTTTGATCGCGAACTACCTGCGAATTTGAACGGTAAACAGAGGCGCACCATATCTCACATCTATTTGCATAGCGCCGTGTATGTCTAATTGGTTCCTCCTTACGACTAATACTTTGATATCTGTGACTTTATTTGTGATTTCATTTAAAGATTTAAAATATTCTTACAAGATATTTTATGTTTGAATTCAGTTTTATTATCTTTATTATCACTGAAATATTGTACATATAAACAAGTATAAAAAGTATTTTTTGTTTGTCATTGGTAACAAAGTAAGAAGTAAGAATTGTAACAATCAATCAAATTATAAAAAATCTCAGATACCAAGTATACATTATAGGATATCCACGACAAAGATACAAATCTGGTAAAAATTGGACAAACGCGGTACTCTGAAAATCGGGAGGTGGGATCAGGTGTCACGGAGGAGTAAGCATCCCTTGTTGACCGGCCACACCCGTCGTGAGCCCACAGTCAAATCCAAATGAAATACGTGAGGAAGGATCCTCGTCACAATTGGTACAGACGTCTCAACTACCGCTCAACAAACTCTCGTTTCTCGAAACCTTTACTTTGAACATTGTGAACCTCTACTATAGATTTTATGTACATGCTCTGTGAAATGATTGTTTGCTATTTAATTATTTGTAATTTTGTTTTATTCTAAATTCTCTGCCACAATATTCAATTTCGTAAAAATTGTATTCTTTTTCTAAAGATATTTTTTGTGACTATGTTGCTAATCAAAATAAGAAATAGTCTCGGTATACTTTTCAAGGTTGGGACATCCATGCTTACTCTGGATTGCCGTTTCTTTTTGAAATGTCAAATACAAAACGGAACAATAAAACATCTACGAAGACAAGAGATACGTTTGAAATGTCACAAAAATGCAGGCTGTGGATTGCGAAATGGATTCCCAAACTGTGCTTGTCATGATGGTTACTTTGGAGACGGTGTTAAGCACTGCGAACGTATGAATTATTGATAATTACCTCTCTAATTTGTAACTTTTTTCAAATACATTCTGATTATTCTTGCTGGTAACAAAGAAGTCACATGAACACAAATGTTATTTCTGAGATTATTTATAAATGTGTTACTGTTTAAATTGTAATCATAGACAAAAAAACAGAAAGTGATTGGCTGTTTTAGGTGGTTTCATTCTTACCAGATCAATATCAAAACATGATGGACCGTAGACAACCACCACTGCGGTCAATGATAGATGAAGTTTTGACAATAAACTGTACGTTATATATCGATAATGAGCAAGAAATGATCCAATTTTAGGTCACCGTTCAATAATCTGCTAACATTAAATAAGATATATTCAAGTATTAGATTGATTTTAAAATGTTTAAACATGGATCTAAAGCTTACAATTTTCGATATTTTCGAATTTGTAGATTGTTTCCCAATTGAATTTGTTTTCATATCTGCATTTATTTACCGACACTGACATAATATCAAAATTACACTTTTTAATGGTTTTTAAAATGCTTAAATATAGATCTAAAGTATACAATTGTCGGTGAATTGTTTTCTAAATTGAATTTTTTTCAACATCTTCCTATATTTTAGCACTGTGTAATGGAATCAAATGTGCAGACAATGCACACTGTAAAGATAAACGATGTTTATGTGACGCAAGTTTCCATGGTAACGGATACACGAAATGCGAAAGTGAGTTTTTGTTGTTTACGATGCCTAGAGAAAAAATTAGATTGAAAATTGACAAAGGCCAACATTTTCTTCTTTTATTTTATTCATTCGAATTATTTTAGGGTATTTTAAACTTTGCAAATGTTTTACGGTTTTTCAAGATTACTTTGAAATTCTTTAGTCGCTTATGGTGCTTCAGTAGTTAAAACGTTAAACATACCTGCAAAAATATAAACTCGACATAAATTCGGCTCTGACTGATTGAAACACAAAACGTTCCATCTCTTTTTTATGAATTTTCAGTTGCTCAGCAATCTTCATGAAATGACTCATCGGTCTCCTTAAAAAGTCTTGCAATATATATCTTATACGTACTGATGTGTCCTAGTGGGACATTTTCTGTAAAATATTATAACGTTTATATTTAGAACTAGCATATAGACTTGGATGATGTATTTCACAGTTAATATAACGTTTCTACGATAAAGACATAAAATCATGGATACCAAAGTATTCACAGAAAGAATAGCATAAATTTAATACCAAGTTTTAGTTTTGCTAAAAAGTAGGCCAATGAGCAGTATTTATGAAATTCGGGAACAGAACACCTTTTTTATTTTGAGTCACGGCGGTAACTGCAGAAAATTATCATAACCATGTCCAAATTTAGGTATAAAAAGTATATGCAATAAAACTTCGATGAGTAGATGTTCAAGGGACCTCCTAGGGCAGTCGGAGACATCGAGACATCGAAACCTCGACTCATGAATGGTAACCGAGACTCATACGATTTTGAGTTTCAGAGGTTCCCTTATGTCTATTTGACTGCTTCAAAACCATTTAAGACATTACGGGGTATAATTAGTGGTAAAATTGACATACATTTTCATTAAATTAAAACATCGAGTGTAGGAGAAGGAATAGAATTACATCTGGGGTTTTTCATTCACATGTAAATTTTGACTTTGAATTATTTGAGGAATTCGACTCGTAAATATTCAAATTATAAAATGTTCTTAGAAGCGTTAAATAACAAAATTATTCAAAACATCGAGAAATTCGATTTATTGAAATATCAAATACAAATACATATCGATTTTTTATTTCATAAATGCTAAGAGATTTAGCAGAACAAGACTTCTACACTTTCCTTTTTTACAGAGGTTGGGATTTGTGGAGGTGAAAAATGTGCACGTAATGCGCAGTGCATGGATTTTAATTGTGTTTGTCGTAAAGGTTTCTATGGAGACGGCTACAAGGAGTGTGAACGTAAATAACTTTACATACATTTTAAACAAGCTTCATGAAGCTCGTGCAAACGCAGAGAGAGAGAGAGAGAGAGAGAGAGAGAGAGAGAGAGAGAGAGAGAGAGAGAGATCGTTTTCAAATATTTAAACATTATATTTTTTATAAAATATTAAGGAGATTATATTTTTAACTTTCAACAAGTACAACAATATATTCAAGAATTTATATAAATATAGATATACAACAAGTATATAAATATAGATATACAACAAGTATATAAATATAGATATACAACAAGTATATAAATATAGATATACAACAAGTATATAAATATAGATATACAACAAGTATATAAATATAGATATACAACAAGTATATAAATATAGATATACAACAAGTATATAAATATAGATATACAACAAGTATATAAATATAGATATACAACAAGTATATAAATATAGATATACAACAAGTATATAAATATAGATATTGGAGAAGTCAACGGATATATTGACTTTTGAATTGAAAAATATAATTCAATTATATAATATTTATTCATTATCTTTGACAAATGACAGTGTAGGGAAAACTTCAATATAATGAAACTGGTAACAAAAATTATATTATAACATATTTGACCTTGTATGATTCCACTTTCTCTTTAGAAAATACATATACATTTTAAATTGGAGCTCAACTAATGAAGTATAATTGACAGAAACGATCGTCTTGAACATTATAACTTTGGTATTATGTTCTTAACATTTCAATTAAATGATTCTTGTCTTAATTAATGCTATTAATCAAAAGAACTCTCAATCTAAAATTGTTTGATATTAATCTTGGGGAGCACAAATAAAATATTTAGATAAAAATGTATTTTAAAGATTGAATACAAATAAGCTTAATTTTACTGATAGTAGAGATATGTGTATCTTTTGTACTTCAAAATCAGTCGATTTTCACTATTTTATATTATTTCTATTCCTTTCATTTCTCTTAATTAATCATTAAAAATTAACTTTACAATTAAAAAATAGAATTGACTGACTTCCAATGGCAAACTAAGAATGCTAGAATAGTGAATATTGTACGGATTGTTTTAAATAACTTGTTTCAAGCATCATTTTTACTCTTAATATTATGTATAATCGCAGTTCTTTGTAACGGACGACGCTGCCATAAGCATGCAGTTTGCAAACATAACAAAATCTGTGAATGTAAAAAGGGATTCCATGGTGACGGATTCAAAAAATGCGAAGGTAAAAATAGATTTGTTTTATACAAAGTGTCCGACTGTATATCATATTGAGATATATTTCTGAAAACCCTCATCAAACTTCAACATATCTTAAATAATATGGAATACATTGAGTAACAAACAAACAGAACAATTAACGAATGTAAAAAATACAATTATCAGAATTTCATCCATTTTTCTTTTCAGCTGATGCAGTTTGCAATGAAAGGAAATGTGCAAGCCAGGCCGAATGTAAAAATTTCCAGTGCTTATGTAAACAGGGATATTATGGGGACCCATACACATATTGTGTAGGTAAGTATTACACAGACACATACACAAATGCATTATATATCACTGAAGATACAGTAAGATTTAATATACTATTTTAGACCACGAGATCACCTTGGACATCATATCGGTATGACATACTAAATCAATTTAATGAGTAAATGGGTTCTTTACACCTATAGGTTTACTTGCATCGGTCTTACAAAGGGAAAAACAAAACTTGATTTGATTGGAGAACAACCATATTAATTCACTTAAAACTGGAGAAAAAAAACTCTAATACATTAATGATGAGAACTTTTGTTCTAAATCCCATATATAAAAATGACTGGATATTGAGAAATCGTTGATCAATTGTGCCACACTGTGCCACATTGTGTGTCAATGAATTAAGCAACGTTTAAATCTGTTATTTTATTATATTTCAAGAAAAAGTCGTAGTAGCATGATATGTAATAGTAATATGGTATGCATGCAATTTAGAAAGAAATTCCTAAGAAAACCCTGATATATTACATAGTTAGCAATTAATGTTGTTTGTTTGTTTATGTATTGTTGTTTAACGTCCCACTCAAAATTTGGCCTATACTCGGCACTTACGGCCATTGAGCAGTGAGGGTTCTTTAACGTGCCGACACCTACTGTGACACTTGACCTCGTTTTTACTCTCATCCGACAGACAGGAAACCAACCTGCCACCGGCTGGACTCTAACTCACGACCTCACGATCAAGAGTCGAGCGCGCTACCGACTGAGCCGGACCGGCTCAACAATTTATGTAAATGAGTGGAACATAATGTGTAGCGGTAAACAATATAGTCCCGTATCACATGTTTCTTTGTTCGTCATCTTAAGTAGAAGTTAGTAAAGATTATTTGACCCACGGATTTCACAATATAAATAATCATGGGTTTATGTATCCAAACATTTTTAACCAAACATTAAGAAGAAGAATATCAATGTTTTTTCCTCCATGACACTTGGTCCCACCTCTGAATTTTCAGAAGTCCATATCAAATTTTCACCTGGTTCGTATTTTGTCTCACGGGCATTCTTTCTATTAATACATTGGTATCTGTGATTCTTATATACTTAACCTTGTTTAAATATAGTTTATTTAATGTGAAGGTATCTTCTCAAACAATACACATAAATTTCTCCGATACTTGCTAATAATCAAAATCAAAACAAATTTTTGAAGATACCTTGGTTATATTGGTCTCGGTTATGGCATCTGACCGCTCTGTCGAGATACCCGGATGTTGCGATTTCCTAAGTTTAACTCTGCAATCGTGTTTGACATTGATACACATTCTTTTGAATATAGAGCAATATCGAGTGAGATTTTCTGATTACTTTTTATCCGTGAACTTTTCACATTTTCGACTTCTCCAATGTGGCTTAAGGGATTTTGATGAAGCAAGGAGCAAGTACTCAAGGTCCTCTACCAAGTTTGTATTTTTCGGCCTAATCGGCTGAGGGATGGATCTGGAGTCTCTGTCATTTTCATGCATTTTTAATGATTTTTTTCTCCCCTTTAATTCACTATAATGCATTCATCTGATATGTTAAATCAGTAATTAGGTAGAGAAATGCTTTTTTAAAAGAATGTGCTGAAATGTATTATTTTTTCATTTATGATATTTTTAAAACTGCACAACAGGGGGGGCTAGTTTTTTCACACTGTCAACTTATTTTTCAAAACAGAGATTTTAATGAAATTTACAGGAAGCAAGTACTCTAGGTCCTTACCAAGTTTATATCTACGGTGGGTCAAATAGAGCTCAGGGGGTACCCCTCCTTGAAAATCTTTTCCTCCAGAACTGCAGAATGGATTGAAAAACTAATTGCATCTGAGTGATTTAGATTGATGTATGATTCAAGTTTGTTAATTAGACTTTTTTTACGTTTTTTTTTACGTCTTTGAGGCGCTTGTTTTTTTTGTTTTTGTTTTTTTTTTAGTTGTTGTTGTTTAACGTCCCACTCAAGAATATTTAACTCATATGGAGACGTCACCAAATGGCCGGTGAAGGGCTACAAATTTTGCCCTATGTTCGGTACTTACAGCCATTGAGCAGTGACGGTTCTTTAACATGCCGACACCTATTGTGACACGGGACCTCCAGTTTTGACTGTCTCACCGGAAAGACTGGAAACCAACATGTCGCACAAACTCACGACCTCACGATCCAGAGTCGAACGCGCTACCGACTTGAGGCTTGGTCATTTTTATTCATTTTTGTATGTTTTTTCCGTTTATGCACTATGACGCATACATTTTATGCGTTTTACATGTGATTAGGTAAACAAATTATTTCTTTGAAGAATTTTGTGGAAATCTAATTTTGGGGAATTTTTACACGCTATCAGCCTTCGTAATCCAACTTTACAGGAAGCAAGCTGAGCTGAACATAGGGAATCCCAGCATCCGGGTATCTCGACAGAGTGGTCAGATGACATATTCTATGGTCTCAACACTGTATTAAGGGGCAGTAAAGATATGTTCATTAATGCAATGCAGAGTTAATCATTAAATTTTTTCTCCTTTATTCACATTTCTAGAACTATGCGACGGTCAGCGATGCGTAGAAAATAGCGAATGCATTCGTGGAATTTGCATGTGCAGAAAAGGTTACCATGGCGATGGATATCATAAGTGTGAACGTAAGAAATATTTTGCGTCTATGATAAAATATTTATTTAATAATTTAAAACAAATTCTATA
>BROG01001118.1:62500-126216 GCA_030159075.1 Atrina japonica
GAATCTTCTTCACTGATTGTTACCATGAGTTATCTCCCCTATAGCTATTGAATCTTCTTCACTGATTTTTACCAGCAGTTATCTCCCCTATAGATGTTGAATCTTCTTCACTGATTGTTACCAGGAGTTATCTCCCCTATAGCTGTTGAATCTTCTCCACTGATTTATACCAGAAGTTATCTCCCCTATAGCTGTTGAATCTTCTTCACTGATTTATACCAGAAGTTATCTCCCCTATAGTTGTTGAATCTTCTCCACTGATTTATACCAGAAGTTATCTCCCCTATAGCTGTTGAATCTTCTTCACTAATTGTGACCAGGAGTTATTTCCCCTATAATTGTTGAATCTTCTTCACTGATTTTTAGCAGAAGATACCTCCCCTATAGCTGTTGAATCTTCTCCGCTGATTGTGACAAATACCCTGTCCAATCCAAAATTATGAACCAGGTCGCATTGGTGCGAGTGCGCTAACCCCTTGCGCTATATTAATGATAATGTATTATAGGTAAAGGTTTATATATTTTATCATTATTTCATAATCTTAACTGTATGTATTATCAAATTAAACACAATTAGTTTAACAATGAATTTCATGATTAGTTTAGAATTTCTTTGAAATGGTCAATCAGTTGCTTAATATTTTATTATTATTGAACTTTATCATCATTGAGTTTTCTGTACTAACGTATTGAATATTTCAGGTCTTTGTAGAGGACGTATTTGCGTCGATAATGCTTACTGCTTTAAAGATTGGTGCTACTGTAAACAGGGGTATAACGGAAATGGTTATCTGAGTTGTGAGGGTAAGAATTTCAAATTATTGGAATTATTTTCCTATTCAGATTCAGTAAGTAATATTTTGGACAAATACAATTGTTTTTCAAATAATATCGGTGTAGAATTTTGTATTCCTCAGCTAGGAATAAATGTGGTGGAAAAGAATGTGCCCCAAATGCCAAATGTGTAAACTATGAATGTCTCTGTAAAGAGGGATATGTCGGAGACGGATACAAGGACTGCCAAGGTAAATATATTTCATCATCATCATCATCATCATCATCATCATTCAATATATAACTTCATCTTTATCTATGTATTCCCGATTGTTCTTACGACTCTTATCCATTAAAAAATTAGCAAATCAATTTTGACGATGTCTTTAGTCATTTAATCATTTTTATAATTATTTCATTGACTTCTGTATCTTTTCTATAGACTGAATTTTTATATAGATTGTTGTTTAATATCTCTGATTTGTATCTGTATGTCAGAGCATATATCTGTTTTTTATGTCTACATATGCCTGCGCGTGTATCTGTATATTGTATATGTGTGTCTATGCGTGTATCTGTATATTGTATATGTGTGTCTACTCGTGTATCTGTATATTGTATATGTGTGTCTATGCGTGTATCTGTATATTGTATATGTGTGCCTGCGCGTATATCTGTATATTGTATATGTGTGTCTATGCGTGTATCTGTATATTGTATATGTGTGTCTACCCGTGTATCTGTATATTGTATATGTGTGTCTACGCGTGTATCTGTATATTGTATATGTGTGTCTACGCGTGTATCTGTATATTGTATATGTGTGTCTATGCGTGTATCTGTATATTGTATATGTGTGTCTACGCGTGTATCTGTATATTGTATATGTGTGTCTACGCGTGTATCTGTGTTTTGTACTTGTGTATGCCGGCGTGTGTATATGTATTTTGTATATGTGTGTGTCCATGCGTGTATCTGTGTTTTGTATATGTGTATGCCTGCGTGTGTATCTGTTTTTATATCTGTGTATGCCTATGCGTGTATCTCTATTTTGTATCTATTTTTGTCAGCGCGCGTATCTGCATTTTATGTCTGCGTATGCCCGTAGATGGATCTGTATTTTGTATCTGGGTGTGTCCACGCGTGTATCTATGTGTGCCTGCGTATGCGTCTGTGTTTTTGTCCGTATTTACTTGTGCGTGTATCCCTGTTTTGTGTCTATGTGTCTGTGTATGTATCCGTGTTTTATAGCTTTGTGTGCTTGCATGTGTATACAAGTTTTGATCTATGTAAGCCTTCGCATGTGTCTGTGTGTGTCCGTGTGTGTATCTGAGTTTTGCATCTGTGTATGCTTGCGTGTGTATCTTTGTTTATCTGTGTGCCTGCGCGTGTATCCATGTTTGTATATGTATGCCTTCGTGTGTATCTGGAGTTTTTATCTGTGTGTGCCTGTAAGTGTATTTGTATTTTGTGTCTGTGTGTGTCTGAGCGTGTATCTATGTTTTGTATCTCTGTGTCTACGTATGTATCTGTGTTGTGTATCTGTGTGTGCGTGCGCGTGTATCTGTGTTTGTATATGTATGCCTGCGTGTGTATCTGTGTTTTAATCTGTGTGTGCCTGCATGTATATTTGTATTTTGTGTCTGTGTGTGTCTATGTTTTGTATCTGTATGCCCTGCGAGTGTACCTGTGTTTTGTATCTGTGTGCGTCTGCGCGTGTATCCGTGTTTTGTATTTGTATGTCTGCGTGGATATCTGTGTTTTTATCTATGTGTTTGCGTGTATATTTGTATTTTGTGTCTGTGTGTACCTGCTTGGTATCTATGCTTTGTATCTGTATGTCATTCGTGTGTATGTGTTTTGTATACATGTGTGCCTGTGCGTGTATATATATGTATATATTTTGCACCTCTGTGTTTCTGTGTTTTGCATCTCTGTGTGTCTGCGCGTGTATCCGTGTTTTGTATCTGTATGTCATGCGTGTGTATCTGTGTTTTGTATACGTGTGTGCTTGTGCGTGTACATATGTATATATTTTGCGCCTCTGTGTTTCTATGTTTTGTATCTATGTGTTACACAAGTTACTTTGCACAATTTTACATTAAGAATCTGTTAGCTTGTCACCTCAGATATACCAGAGTAGTAATGTGCTTTGTTCTATTTTGTCTGAAATTGCAACACGGAAATCTAATTCCAGAACTGTGTCATAAAAGGAAATGCTCGCAATATGCTAAATGTGTAAATGACAAATGTGTCTGTCTACAAGGTTTCCAGGGCAATCCGTATATCAAATGTGAAAGTAAGTATTTGGTCCTATTAATGTTGTTTTCTTTTAATGAAATTGGGATTGATCAATATCTCTTCTTTATTTATTACATATTGGGAACGTCTGACTCGTTTTCCTGCCAAATTGATACTATAAAAACCTTTAGAGAAATAGTAAGATGTTATGTGGTTTTGACTACCAGTGGTGTGGTTGTTTATAGCCGAATATACTATAATAAATCTAATTGATATTGGCTTTATTGTAAAACAAATGTATTGAAAGTAGTTGAATAAGAAATGAAGTATGCGTCTGAAAGAATATATAGATCGATTGTACAAATGAAAACTGTTCTCTCCTAGGTCTTATTGTCGCGTCGCCTCTTGATAATGCAGGGCTCACTTACGTCTAAATTATGAACTACATCAGACTTGTCGTTTGGCATCACGAATCTAGGAGGTTAAAATATTTGTTATTATAGTAAAATATATAACACGAAATAAATATCAGTTTGTCGAGATATTTTACATCAATATTACTTTTGAAAGCAGGATAACATTATGTAAGAAATCCCAAAAATCTGATAATAATATTCAATGTTTATCTGGTTTATGTATGCGCTGTTACAACGTTTTGCACTTTGGATAATAGAAAGTTGGGATTCCCTAAGCACTGTAGGACATCACTAGATTTGCCCGTCGTTGAATTTTAAGTTTACATTAATATTTTCTATATCTCTATTCACAAGTTAAAAACAAATGGTGAATATTTTACAGAAACAGACATAAAATATGAAAATTCTAGACTTTATATTTTAGCCAACAGTTATTATTTATTGCTTGATAGTAAATCAATTTTTCTTCTCAGCTGTCGTGTATTTAATGGTTTATCTATTTTGGGTTCACAAAATACTTCACGTGCAATTATTGTTATTACAGGACAAGACTATTGCGATGGCAAATATTGTGCAATGCATGCCGTATGTTGGAATTTTAAGTGCACCTGCTATAGGGATTACTATGGCAACGGATACAAACAATGCAAACGTAATATCTATTATACTGTTGTGTAATGATGTTATGGTATTTTTATAATCATTTGATTTTATTTATATTTATAAATGATCGACTGAAACTCTTCTACCTTCACGTGCTTTTGCATTGACTATCACGAAATTCTTTTCTTTTTTATTATATAATATATCTATTAATTAGAAATAAATACCATCCATTGTACTGTTTTAAAAAAAAATCGATGTAGTTAAGGTCAGAGCATGAAGTATTTATCGAACACATGACGTGAAAAACTTTTTGTCCATGCAACCTGGTTTTCTTGCGGAAGGTCGGTGGTCTTTACCCGGGTAACCGGGGTTTCTCCTCCACCAATAAAAACTGGACGCCATCATATGACTGAAAGATTGTTGAGTATGGCGTAAAACATAAAAAATCAAATCAAAATCAAATCCATGCAACCTGACGCTCAAATAGAGAGTGTCTGTAAAATTGTATTTCTTTACAGTCATTAACAGGGGATGCTTACCATTACGTGTCACATGGCCCCACCTCTGAATTTCCAGAGGTCCATGGTTGTCTTATTGTCACCAGATTTGTATACTGTCTACTGAACCTTACTGATGATCAGGTCTTTTGTGTATATAGTTTTATAATATACCTGATCGTTTTTTGCTTATTGATATTTTCACAATCTTCATGCGATTCAAGAACTCGAAATGAAGCTACGTTGCTGGTAGACAAAAGCGAATTAACTCATGCTTGCGATAGGTCTGCAAGATATACCTTTTTCTGGAAGAAAAATCACTAAATCGGGCACTCTAAAACGTTCTGAAATCATTGTCTACCAGCATTTTAGTTGTTCATCAACGCGAAGACATAGAAACCGGAAATCGCTAACAATGTTGAAGTAGCGCATGAGAAAATTCGGTTCCAAAACGAACTACGTAAAAGTTCGAAGTAGCCTACTGCTGCAACTTTTCGATAAAAGGGGGAAAGTCATAAATATTATAAATATAATATCAAAGTTATAATGCTCATGACGACCGTTTCTTTATTTCATAATTTCTTAAATATCAAATTAAAATAGATATATATTTTCTAAAGAGAAAGTGGTATTATGCAAGGCCAAGTGATAAACCTAAATGAATAACCAAATCCATCCAAGGATATATCTTTAAATTTAAATAGATACATTACGAACAATAACTGTGTAATCTGATTAAAATACAGATACTTGTATTACTTTTTGTATCATTTATTATCCTTTTTATCTTTATGACTATATATTCTCTATATTATAAAGGCTCTGATCTCAGTTTACAATGATTAAGCGTATGCATTGCAAGCAGCCGACATATACAGCATATGTACGTTTTGGACTTCATTAAAGATAGGAATTTGTTCAGTATGAACTAAGTTGTGTCCACCACGAAAGCATGAAATTGATTATCAGAAATGCACAATTTTATTTAGTTATTGTTCGTGGTTCATAGATCAAACAGTCATGATTTATGTTATAAATTACAAATCCATGTCAAAGTAGCACAAGGGATCCACATCGATAAATAAACTGTTACTGAAACTAACATGCATTTCCATATCATATTTGAAAATCATATGTCGACAAATGTATTCAAATTTAAATTTGTCCATGTTTAGAAAGGATTCAATAAAAGTAAGCGGATTTGTATAATGGATATTTAATTTCTGATTTTTGGTATAAGATTTGAATATTATTTCACATACATGAATACATGAATTTGATCCATTTCAACTAATCTTTATGTCGACAGAAAGAACATGGTCGCATGGCTGATATTTTAACTCTTTTCTAAATATAAAAATGTAATAAATACGGTGGTGCATTTCTGACATTGGTTTAATGTCCCTAAATCAAAAAACAAAAAAGCCAAGTTATTGTATTCATCTCAAAAACAATGAAGAGGTACCGATGAATATTCGAAATTCCAAGCCCATAAGAATATTAGACAGAAAAACGGTCTCCACACGGAGAACAATTTCGAATCCCAAACAAGATTGGACCAGGTGTCTGGAATGAGTTAGTATTCCCAGTTAGCATGCCGTCACAACACAACATTATACCATTTGAATCCTTTATCCCAAAGTCACCTCATATGACCAAGTGCAATATCAACTCTCGAGAAGTCAGAGTAACTACAATGCTTTGATTTGAATATAAAAATCACAGATACCAGAGTGTAAATATTCAGGAAGTCAAGGATGCAAGATACAAGTCTGATAAATATTGGACAAACGCGGACCTCTGGAAATCTAGAGGCAGAATCAGGTACCATGGATGAGTAAGCATCAGCTGTTTACCGGTCACACCCGCCGCGAGTCCCCAGTCAAATTCAAATTCAACTAGTGAGTGTCACAACCAGCACAGACGACTCAACAACCGCCACCAAACAGGCAACTCAACATTTTATTTAGTGAAAACTCCAAATTTCCTTACTAAATGCAAAAAGTGTATTTCTGAGCCGTTAATATAATGACAACAGCGAAGTTGCTATGGTGACCGAAAGACCTATAACTGTTGCACACAGTATCTTGTATCGTCAACAGAGGATCTTATTCAATGTTTGTCCGTTTCTCTGTCTCTCTCTCTCTCTCTCTCTCCTGAGTAAATTCAAATACATTAGTTTATGAATTTTTCTAAAATTATTCTTTTCATTTATAAGTATGTTTAAATTTTATATGATATATTTTTATTGTAAATTATTTTAAAAATTGAGGTAACTTGGTATATTAATCCATATATTTTGAAACCATCTGGAACTTGAACGTTTTTATTGAATAGCATTGTGTAATAACAAACGCTGTGGTCAGAATGCTGATTGTCAGAATGGAGAATGTGTCTGCGTGACTGGGTACCACGGGGATGCAAATATAGCATGTGCACGTAAGTTATTGAAATTAAAATTTTGTAATGAATTATGATACGGGTGTGTAAATTATTATTTACCAAAGCTAGACGCACATCTAAGTTACAGCACAAATTATTTTTCTTAAGAAGCTTCGTATTTTAAAAGTATGAAAATATTGAAATAACAAAATGCAGTGTTTACAAATAATATTGGAAATCCATTACAAGTGGAAAAAGTAGAACGGAACAAGGTCTCCGAGGAAATATTTACTTGATATCCTTACTTGATAGTTTGATAGTAAAATTAGAAATCAAATAATAACATATTTGGGACAGGTTATTGACTTTTCTAATATACTTTGCTTATGCTGGACAAAGTTTGATATATTTTTTGTAGAAGTAAATCACAATTTTTTACATTCCAGCAATGTCTGACTGTGGCGGTAGAAAGTGTGCAGAGAATGCTGTCTGTATTAACGAACAGTGTCAATGTGCCAACGGATACAGCGGAAATGGAATCCAGCATTGTCACAGTAAGTTTAGATATGTTGTTTTCTATATTAAACCAATACAATCTAAATGTCTACGCATATCCGATATTAGTTCCATTCAACTTTATGTTATTGTAATCCAATCTTTGATTTTTATTCTATTACTATTGCTTCAATCAAAATGATTTGTGACATATGAATTTCTTGTAAGGGTGTAAATAGATTGAGTTAATAGATTGAGTTTGAAATTCCTATGATCCTTACTCAAATATATTTTGAGAGAAGAAAGAACTTTTGATGGAAATTATACATGACATGTTAAATATGACATTTATGTCTAGAGCTGTGCAAAGATCAAATATGTGCGAAGAACGCTCATTGTCAAGACAGTGGATGCTGTGTATGCAATAAAGGCTTCCATGGCAACGGTGCAGTCAAATGTGAACGTGAGTTTTTAATTACAAATCTTGATCCTTCCTTTGTTATTCGATGAGTCATATCTCGTATTTAGAGTTTTTATAATGATGTACCAAAATCGCATCACGTAAAAGAGAACTAAGATATTTGTATGTTGTTCCCAGGATTATTTTCGATTTAGTCCGATACTTAACGCGTATACAGCAGTATGTTGGAGAATGGATTGACCAAGGTGCACCTAACTATCTCAAACTTATCATTGGACATTTTAGGCTCTGTCGAACTATAAAGGTCATATTTTATGAGTGCGCATTGGGAAGCATAATTATATTTTGTGATATTAGGTTCATCTTTCTTCCTTTGACTTTGCCAGTCTTCCGGCAAAAACAGATACCCGCAAAAACATAGACGTCGTTATAGTAACTGATTGTTTCATGACGTCATTTTCCGGGAATCTGTATCATTTTTGCCAACCGGCAGACTGGCAAAGTCACAGAACCGGAATTACTGCTAAAGGGTCTATACTATGTCATCTCTCGTATTGTATTATCACCATGAAGAAAGTGCTATTTTCGAATTCATGTTTAATATGTAAAGTAGAAATCATCAATATAACGTTCATCATTTCAGTTCTTGGCTTTTGCGGAAACAGACACTGCGTACAAAACGCTCACTGTCACAACTATAACTGTGTGTGCGATCAAGGTTACTGCGGAGACGGATACAAAAAATGTGAACGTAAGTAAGCTCAAAATAATTCCGGAAATAAGTAAACTCAAAATAATACCGAAAGTAAATAATTGAAAATAATTCCGGAAATAAGTAAACTCGAAATAATAAAAGATGTAAGAAAATTCAGTGTAACACCGAATATAAGTAAATAAAGGATAAGTAAGTAAACTCAAAATAAATTTTCACGAAAGCTTATTCGAAATAATGCTGTAAGTAAACTCAAAATAATGCCGAACGTAAGTATACTCCAAATAATAACAGGTGTAAGTAAACCCAATATAATACCGGACGTAAGTATAGACAGTTTTTAATAAGATCTCACAAACAGTCATAGTAATCGAAAAAGAAGCTAAGCTTGGTCGAGTATGTAAACAGTATGAAAGTATCCACTTGTTCAGATTACATACTGCTTATTCTTATTTCATTACTGCTTAGGGGTACCCATATTAATGAAATTGACAAAGTAAATACATATTGGACACATCAGGGATCGTTGGTAATGATAGTTTCAATAGTCTGTTGTTTTTTGGGGGTTTTTTTGTGTGTTTTTTTTTTGGTTTTTTTTTGTTGTTTAATGTCCCACTCAAGAATATTTCACTCATATGGAGACGTAACCAAATGACGGTGAAGGGCTTCAAAATTTTGCCTATGCTCGGCACTTTCGATGTGAGTTCTTTAACGGGCTAACACGGGACCTGGGGTTTTACTGTCTCATCCCTAGTAAAGGAATCCGACCTGCCGCCGGCTGGACTCGAACTCAAGACCTCACAATCAAGAGTCGAGCACACTACCGACTGAGCCAGACCAGCTCTAGTTGATTCTGTTAAGTCGTACGAATGCTTTTACTACTGGTGATACTACTAACAATCAGATGCAAATACTTTTAAAATGTTGAAAAGTAATCAATATTGAGTGAGAATAAGCGTTGTATTGCTGAATGTCCAATTTGAAATCAAAGCACAACTTATGATTATCAGTATATTTGTAGTGGAAATTCTGATTGCATAAGGAAAAGCACTCACAAAAATTATTAAATGTTTCATGTTCGAATCTCGATGAGGTATAATATTATTGTATACATATTTGTTGATATTAATAAGATGTTAACCTAGTGGAAATATAAACATACAATTTTATTTTTTGACAATTTTATTCTACTTTTTTGCATATAAATTAAGCCTGTTTTCATATTTGATATTTTAAAACATATAAACTTGGACAACTCTCAATCCTGATTGGTAAGATTTTTTCAGTCTGTGTTTTGACATCTAGTGGCATTTCCCTTTTAATTTTGTTGATCGTAATCATTACTACTCAGGATTTAGCTTGTGATTTCCATTTTCTTATTAAACGTAATTCTATTATGTCCAGTCTACTATTTTCAAATCAGTACTGTGTCGCTCTTGATCTTCAAGCCTGTTAAAATTGTCCATTTTTTGAAACACATTTACTACTTATAGCTATATACACCCATGTCAAAGTGTTTTAGCAGTTATAAAGCCTTACCAAAACCTTGTGTTCACTTTTCAAGAGGCAGTTACTTGGCAGTTATTTAGAAGTTTCCATTATGCAGATTACTTAATATCGCTATATACAGACAATTGCGGTTCATAGCAGTTTTCTAAGCTTTTTTTCAGTTTTTAGATAATTTATTACCATTTATTGTAGCTCAAATATTTATATTAATTGATTAAGTGAGAAAAATCTAATAGAATTTTTATTATTCATGATTATTGCGAGGAACGGCTAAAGCTTGTACCTTATAAGGAATGTTTCATGACTATTCATAGACAATACTCAAATATATATATTGAATATTCAGTTTATATATATATATATATTGAATATTCAGTTTTTATTTATAGACAATACTGCTTAGGAATGCTAGTAAAACTGTTTAAAAGTCTATCCCATTCAAATATGATGCGTTTCAACCAAATTTGCTTTTTGGGTAACACGAGTCAAACTTTATGTATAAAATACTCCACAGTTATTTTATATCAGAATGAAATAGACAATGAAACATATTAAAATATTTATTCTCCACACGCTTCTCAGTTACAATTCAAATGGTTGACATGCTCAACTACATATATCATTAACATGTTAAAAATCAAATAATTACATTACAATATAAAATTATAAAGGGGTTATACATTATAAACAACAATAAACACAAAATCTAAAAAAAAATTCCTGTCAAAACTTGGATAAGATTGAACCACAAAAGATGTTACAAATGACTTCTACAGAATCTATATAAGTACGTGTATAAAATAATAACATGTTTTTGCCATTTCATAATCTTCCAATGCTTTAAAGTTTAACTTATGTGACCCAATAGCAGGTTTTGTTAGATCATCTATGTAATATAACAGACAAATAGATTGAATACGTACAAGAAGTAAAAAATCTCAGATACCAAAGTATAAATCAATAGAATGTCCAGGACATAGATACAAATTCTGTAAAAATGGACAAACTCGCCTTGAGTCCACAGTCAAGTCCAATGAATTCTCGTCACAATTGGAACAGACGTCTCAACAACCGCCAACGAAAAGGCAACTCAACATTTCACTTAGTGAAATAGAGTAATCGCAAGCAACACCCAGTCCTCATTAAGAAAAGACTTGTATCCTCAATATTCTATATACACACAAAATCTTTCCAACCACTCATACATTTGTGTATTTATTAATTTTTACACAAGCATTCATTCCACTTTGAACAGCAGTATTTTTACCTGACCTGTTCGAAAAAATACCAGATGTAAATTCAAAATAATACCGGGCATACGTTTCCTTGAAATAAAACCAGGTGTACGTAAACTCAAAATAATACCAGGTGTAATTAAACTCAAAATAATTACAGGTGTAAGTAAACTTATAATAATTCCGGACGTAATTATTCTTGAAATAACACCAGGTGTAAGTAAACTCAAAATAATATTAGGTATAAGTAAACTAAAACAATTACCGGACGTACGTATTCTTGAAATAATACCAGGTGTAAGTAAACTAAAAGAAAATACCGGTCGCAAGTATTCTTGAATTAATACCAGGTGTAAGTAAACTAAAACATACCGGTCGTAAGTATACTCGAAATGATACGAGGTGTAAGTAAAGTCAAAATAATACCGGACGTCAGTAAACTCAAAATGATACCGGACCTAAGTAAATTCAAAATTATACCGCGTGTTCGGAGGAGACTCTCGTACGTGTAATTTTCTACTAAGTGTGAATGGAGTTAAAACGATAAACTGTCTACAGTCAGATGTTGACTTTATCCTACGTTTAAGTCTTCAGCCATGGAGTTAACGTTATACGAAACTTCATGTATAAAAGTCACATATGTATATCTGTCATGTGTAGTTTGTTTGTTTGATGACATAGTTCTAGTTGTCCAATTGCTTTAAACGTGTATATTGTTTGAATTATTTCTCTGAAGGTTGATTCCATTGGACATACACACACACACACACACACTATATATATATATATATATATATATATATATATATATATATATATATATATATATATATATATATATATATATAAAACTTTAAAAATTTAAGTTACAAATGTGTATGTCAATCAAGAGTTCGAATACATATTTCCAGTTTTCTATATTGTATAGATATATCATTTATGTTTTACGTGTTACATAATATATTTATTGACTTATTGATGTCACTTCCGGTCATATATCATTAACAACACTGCTTTATCTCTGTATTCTTACAGTTATCTGTGATGAACGAAAGTGTGCTAAATATGCCTACTGTGAAGCTAATGAATGTGTCTGTCAAAATGGTTTCCATGGTAATCCATACGTCCGATGCGAACGTAAATATCCTTTCCTTCAATGCACAAACAAAACCTAATTACAATAAATGACATATAATACAATGCATTTAAAGTGAAATATATCACAATTTACAAGAATTGTATTCGATGTTAAGTAAAACAAGCTCTAATAGAAAATTTGATTGATGTCTTTAAATAGATATTTAATGTGTAAAAATAAATTAGGTTACACAATTATAATTTTATTCTATTTTCATTAACAGCCTTATACATGTGCGATGGCAGAATATGTGCACCTTATGCCGTTTGTAGAAATTATCATTGTAAATGTATGAAAGGCTACATTGGTGATGGTTATAGAAAATGTACACGTGAGTAAAAAAAGAAAATTCTTTGTTTTATTTACAGTTAAAATTATAAATATGAATATTCTGTGTCTGGATGTAAAGACGTACATTTCGGTTTATCAAATAATTCTATTCAGAACGAAAATGTACACTTTTATGAATGTTATGAATATAAAACCAAAGTTATGATTTTGCAGTTAAAAAGGTAAAAGACAGCGCCATTGTTTCATTGTTCAGTTGAGCTATATTTTCATTAACTAAATCTAAGATTTGAATGTGATATATATATATATATATATATATATATATATATATATATATATATATATATATATATATATATATATATATATATGCGTTTTTCGACATTCTAATAACCATTTATCAGTTAGATGTAGAGAAATTTTCTTTAAACATTTATAAGGAGATACTTTGAATTTACAGCTCTTTGCGGAGGACAAAAGTGCGCCGAGTTTGCAGTGTGTAATAATAAAAATCGCTGTATTTGTAGCACGGGGTATCACGGTGATGGAGCAATACTTTGTGAAAGTAAGATTTATATGATTTTCATTTTATTCAACATTTTACAATGGATATTTATTTGAAGCAGACGTCATTTTCGATACTCAGTGCCTGTCTGCTTTACTGGTATTTTAGGACACATTTGACAATTTAGTTATGCGACCTGTTGGTTTTGGAGAAGAAACCATGTTTACAATGTAGTTATGTACCCTGTCTTCTGCTGGCAAACCAAAACAAAGGTCCCCGCAACTTATGCTATCAGGCGATTGCTATTACGTATTGCATAAAGATGTGATAGCCCCAAACGTTTGTTTTGGTTCAATTTCTGAAACTATTTCCCCATCTTTATTAGACAATTTTTGATACATGTATTTGTTTTCGATTTTTATTATACATGTGATTTCGATTTTGTTTTCATTGTTGTCATTTTCTTTGTTTTCATATTGTCATGTTCTGTACATTAGTACGTTTTAATCACAGCACTGTCTTCATGTGGCGGCAAAGTATGTAATGAATTTGCTGGCTGTCATAACTACGTTTGTAAGTGCAAACCTGGTTACTATGGAGATGGATACAAGTCCTGCATTGGTAAGTTTTGCTCGATGATGTTAATGTATTATTTGTTTAAAGTTCACATGATTATTATTTACTTTTATTTTTGAATTTTAAAATGTCCAAAGCCTTCTGTGTGTATACTTTATAGATTTTAGACTCATTGAAAAATTAAGAAAAAAAAATGTTTATTTCTGGCGTGACTTATAATTTCACTTCAGATAATCCATACTTTATAGTGTTTGAAATTTATATAACGGTAAAATTGACTTACAACCATAAGAACTTTTCATGTTAATTTTAATGTAACTAAGTATATGTCTACCCCTGTGTTTTATCGTTGCAAATAGTTTACTCTGTCTATTACATCTTTCTTTTCCTATGTGAGTCGATATATATATATATATATATATATGTGTGTGTGTGTATTGTAATATTACAATTTTGTTCGTTGTTTTAGCGTTATGTGGAGGCAAAAAATGTGCAAGTCATTCCTCTTGTATAGCGGGAAAATGTGTATGTGATACAGGTTACCATGGTGACGGGACAATCGAATGCGAAGGTAAAATAAATATCATGGAAAATTAAATGTAATTTTTGTTAAAGGGACATTAGCTGCGTATTCCAAAAAAATTTCTTTTTTACTACTTGTACCTGATGTACAATAATAAATAAGAGATATAAACAGGCATAATAACAAATACAAAAATCCCAGATACCAAAGTACAAATCAACAGGACGTCCAGGACACAGACACAAATCCGGCAAAAATGGACAAACACGGACCTCCGGAAACCAAGAGGTGGGATCAGGTGCCATGGAGGAGTAAGCATCCCCTGTCGACCGGTCACACCCGCCGTGAGTCCACAGTCAAGTCCAATAAAACACGTGAGGAGCGTATCCTCGTCACAATTGGTACAGACGTCTCAACAACCGCCAACGAAAAGGCAACTCAACATTTCACTTAATGAAACAGAGTAGTCGCAAACAAGTCTATTATACCGACCATAAAATTTACGGAACGTTGACATTAAACGCGGTTTTCGATATCCCTGTGTCAATAATTTGTCAGTGAGTAGTTTACCTCTGTATATGAAAATCTTCATATGTTGTGCACGCCCTGGCATATCGGATCATTTGTGAAATATAAACTCCATATGCAGGTGACTGAGGGATATTACTACTTAAATGTGGAAAATTTACGATGGGAAAGCCGAAATCGTCGCGTTTATCGTATAGCTTAGTGGCTAATTTCCCGTCTGTGTTTATATTACGTAAAAATGTCTAAGTATGAAGCGTGTGTACTTGATTCTGTTGTATCTTTAATTTCTAGTTCGCTGGGATATATCGCATTGACATATGTATGAAAATTGTCATTATTAATTGACAAAACGTCGTCGATATATCTAAATGTCAAATTAAAGGACACCGCTAACTTTTTCTTCTTTTGATTCAGCAGTTTCTGAATGAAGTCTGCTTCGTATGAATAAAGGAACAGGTCGGCCAATAAATGAGCACAATTGGTTCCTATAGGAATGCCGACAGTTTGTTGAAAGACCACGTCTCCGAACATTACAAATATATTGTCTATTAGAAATTCCAGCATGTTTTTTTATATCAACTTCAGTATACTTATGTGTAGAATCAGAGTGGTGTTTGACGAAATAAGTATCCTGATAGCCAATCACTAGATATTTAAATTTTCGGGTACCACCTTTAGTGAAAAAGCAGTTGTCTATGATGCTAAAAAGTCTTTCTTTTAATTTTTTATGTGGAATAGTAGTGTAAAGAGTTGAGAAATCATAAGTTTTGATACTGTGTATTCGAGAAAAATTGTGTGCCTTCAAATTTTCTAAAAGCTGTTTATAATTTTTAAGTATCCACATCTGATTTACACCGCTTCTGGAATAAGCAACTGTACAGTATTTTTGAAGTTTCTCCTTAACAGCTGTCAATATCTTGGTAAGGAGTAAAGATAAAGGTTTGGTAGAACATTTGCTGGATCCTGCTATGTATCTTTGCTTATATGGGTTTTTATGAAGTTTAGGTATCCAGTATAAATGTGGTAGCTCGAAATCGGTCTCCGTTGTAGGTACATCAAATGAGTGTAATACGGACACGTGATTTTGAAGGATCTCGTCCTTTGAAAGTGAGCTACGTGTGTATGTAGGATTTCCAGAATTCGTATTAAACCCAAGTTCTTCTAATAAACAATTATAGTAATGTGCCTTACAAATAAAAACTATATTATTTGAGGCTTTATCTGCTGGTACCAGTACATATTGGTCATGTAAACCTATCCAGTTCAGTTACTACTTCTGGATCATTAAATACAGAGGGATAACGTGTTTTCATAGTCCCTTTAAGTTTTCGAATACGAGATTTTATCAACCATCGTATGGCTTTCAGCCATTCAGACAAAGTGTCTGGTTCTACGTCTTCATGTTTGGCCCATCGTCTGGCATAATCTTCGGCAGAATCCATAACTAAACTGAAATTCTGACGCCAATTAAAGGAACGGGCTTCCCGGTATTTAGGGCCCCTTTAAAATAAGATTTTTTTGAGGCTTTCATTTTCAACAATAGAAACGTCGCCGGTAATGACATGCCCGATAGTATTGTATTTGAAAGGAGATGAAGCACATGAACATGTGACAGTGTTGTGTAGAAGATGGTTGATGTCTAGGCACTGCAAAACCTGTTTGTAATTGAATAGCTTGGATACGATGCTAGGTGTATAGCTATATGAAATGCAAGGCGTGCTCTTCAGTTTAAAATATCTTATATTCATATATATTTTGTGACAATAAGGTAAAGTCTGGTGTGGTTTTCATATACAAATAGTAAGGCTGAGGTAATCAGTTGCAATTGAGAAAGTGACAAACATAGTTTTCTTAAGCAATTTTCACAAAATGTATAGGAATTTAAGAATTGTTATGCCAGTGTATATCTGTTTTTTTATTATTGTAAATCAATCTGAGCGACATGTTGATTGTATAAGTACCAACTGTCTCTGTTTCTATGAAATACGTTTTATTTTCAATCAGCTATACATACTTGCGGAGGGAAATCCTGTTCAAAGAATGCATTGTGTGTGAATTATCATTGTATGTGTAAAGAGTCTTACTTTGGCAATGGATACAGCAGTTGCCTCCGTAAGTATCTTTTTATATTGTTTTTGTTTTCTTCACGATCAAGTTCTTCTGTTATATTGTAAAAGGCAGTATGTAATGGTGCAAGAAAAAACCCTGATACTAAATTATTAAAACTATCTTTCAAACCACGAGCAAAATGCACCACCCATTTAATCAGCTCAAAATTTACTGAGACTTGAATATGCGCTGACCTGTAGTGCTACTGTAGATAATTAAATCGAAATTATGTAACTACTATGCCACGATGACTCCAAGATGAAATTGGAAAGCTCGTCAATGGAGCTAGATCGACTTGTAACCATCTTTTTTGTCATTGTAGCAAATTATGTTGCTTCGTTTTACAATTGTACATAATTTTAACACCTTTTAATTTCATGATACATTGACACTTGTATATAGCGACCGCCTTAGGGACACAATAAAACCTTTATATTGAGGTTGATTTGTACACAAACGGTACTATTAGGGACGTCAGGTGATCTTTATATTGAGGTTGATTTGTACACAAACGGTACTATTAGGGACGTCAGGTGATCTTTATATTGAGGTTGATTTGTACACAAACGGTACTATTAGGGACGTCAGGTGGTCTTTATATTGAGGTTGATTTGTACACAAACGGTACTATTAGGGACGTCAGGTGGTCTTTATATTGAGGTTGATTTGTACACAAACGGTACTATTAGGGACGTCAGGTGGTCTTTATATTGAGGTTGATTTGTACACAAAACGGTACTATTAGGGACGTCAGGTGGTCTTTATATTGAGGTTGATTTGTACACAAACGGTACTATTAGGGACGTCAGGTGGTCTTTATATTGAGGTTGATTTGTAACACAAACGGTACTATTAGGGACGTCAGGTGGTCTTTATATTGAGGTTGATTTGTACACAAACGGTACTATTAGGGACGTCAGGTGGTCTTTATATTGAGGTTGATTTGTACACAAACGGTACTATTAGGGACGTCAGGTGGTCTTTATATTGAGGTTGATTTGTACACAAACGGTACTATTAGGGACGTCAGGTGGTCTTTATATTGAGGTTGATTTGTACACAAACGGTACTATTAGGGACGTCAGGTGGTCTTTATATTGAGGTTGATTTGTACACAAACGGTACTATTAGGGAGTCAGGTGGTCTTTATTGAGGTTGATTTGTACACAAACGGTTGAGTCAGTGGTCTTTATATTAAGGTTTTTTGTACACAAAACGGTCCTATTAGGGAGTCAGGTCTTTATATTGAGTTGATTTGTACACAAACGGTACTATTATCAGGTGGTCTTTATATTAAGGTTGATTGTACACAAACGGTACTATTAGGGAGTCAGGTGGTCTTTATATTGAGGTTGATTTGTACACAAACGGTACTATTAGGGACGTCAGGTGGTCTTTATATTGAGGTTGATTTGTACACAAACGGTACTATTAGGGACGTCAGGTGGTCTTTAAATTGAGGTTGATTTGTACACAAACGGTCCTATTAGGGACGTCAGGTGGTCTTTATATTAAGGTTGATTTGTACACAAACGGTACTATTAGGGACGTCAGGTGGTCTTTATATTGAGGTTGATTTGTACACAAACGGTACTATTAGGGACGTCAGGTGGTCTTTATATTGAGGTTGATTTGTATACAAACGGTACTATTAGGGACATCAGGTGGTCTTTATACATAGATTTTACTGTACTGTGGATCTGTCTTGAGAAACCATCCATTGTGCTACTGAAATATAGTCTTTTAAGACAGGGGGATCCTCAAAAGAGATCCTATTCGCGAATATATATAAGTGCTTTTCAAATTGTGGTCTCAAAAACGTAATATTTCATGACAGTGGTCTCTCAAAGGAGGCTCTTCTGAAATAATTCATTTTATTTGAATTGTATTTGATCTAGAAAAGTGAATATTTACAGCTTATTGTAACGGGAAAAAATGTGTCGAGCACGCTGTTTGTAAACATGGAAAGTGTAAATGCGAACATGGTTACCATGGTGATGGATATATAAAATGTGAAAGTAAGTAGAAATTTATTAACTTACGTATTTGAGTGATTTTTGGAAAAGAACTTTTTAAACTCAATTAAAGTGAATGAAGCAGATTTTATTATAAAAAAAACAAAAAAGCAATCAGTGTCCTTTGGAATACTTTTGTTACTTATTTGATTCCATACTTATACTTTCTATGTCTCCACAGCGTACGGCTTATGTGATGGGCAGACATGTGTAGACAATGCATATTGCACAAATTACAAGTGTGTTTGCAAAAATGGATACACAGGGGATGGATATACAAAATGTACAGGTAAGCATTGAACCAGTTACAACTGATTACATCTCTGATATTCTAAAGTTTATAACCATTCTCAAACACCAATGGAATCAACCCATTTATGTTAAATACGTTCGGTATATATTGTAAATGGCATATTTCTCACCTTTCAGACATATTTGCGAAAATATGAATTCGCGAAATCGGAAACCGCAAAATGCTTCAATTTTGCGTGTTTCAAGTGGTTATTTTATTTAAACAGCGGCATACACCTGTCGGGTGTTACTAAGTTTTTTTCTAATAAAAATATGCATTTATTGCTGTCTTTCTGATGGCTTATTTTATAAAGAATGCTGTTTCCCATTATATGAATACAACTTCAATACCGTTATCAAGGCTTATAAACGCAAACTATTATGTAGAAATTTGCTATATTTTTGAATTTGCGAACATTTTAACTCGTCAATTTACGCAGAGGTGAATAAGTGTTTTTCAGTAACATTTGGTTTTGATCCTAGTTTAGCATATTTTATATGACTACTGCGGTTCCGTACATGTTATTCTACAAATACTCCCTACTTCCATATTTAGAATATTATTTCATGTCAGCTATGGGGTCTAGTACTTATAAGATCAGTATATCTAGTACTTATAAGATCAGGAATGCTGGAAGTATATTTATTATTTTATTGATATTATAAAAATATGAAACAAATTAATGCCATCGTTTGTTAAAACTAAAGTTTTATTTATCGACAGTATAGTTACGATGTAACGATACAATGTTGGAGTCAATCTTGAAGCATTTGAAAGGATTTGGAAAGTGGGCGTCATTACGAAAACGTCTAAACGCGATTAAGATAATTTACATCATCTTACAGACTGTCAAAATGTATTGTAGCATTATCATGATAAATCACTTCTATTCATTTGTTTAATACACTGTACATATTATTTAATTGAACATGAACATGATATCAATGCTGTTATGTAACCAGATAACATCTCTATGGAATAGGTTATGCAATATATGTTACAAAATAATTATTTTCTGATTTATCAGGATTAAATATAACATTCACATTATTTTGATGAGTGTAATACATAGCGATATGATTCAAAAGTTGACGCTCAGGTGATCCATCATCATACCTGATGGTTCGACATCTGATCGATCGGGATTAATAGGAACAGCTGCTTTCATTTGATTACTCGTTTATATGGAGGAATTATTTTTTATACCATGTAATCCTAAAAGAAGGCTATAAATAGTATATATATATATATATGTATATATATATATATATATATATATATATATATATACATATATATATATATATATATTTATATATATATATATATATTATATATATATATATATCAACACACACACCCAACGGGACTCACACATACTATATATATATATATATATATATATATATATATATATATATATATATATATATATATATATATATATATATATATATATATATATATATATATATATATATATATTACAAAATATATATATATATATTGAACATTAAACATCGGGACCATGTTTTAATATCGACATTAGCGGTTTTTCGATTTTTCCGATCTCGATTTATCAGGTCTTTTTAAAGAAAGATATAGAAGGAAAATTATCGGCACCAGCACTTGATCTCGAGATAACCGGGTAAATCGAGAAAACCGAATTCGACATAACGAGTTTTGACTGTGTGTGTGCCTGTGTTTGTGTGTGTGTTAGAGAGAGAGAGAGAGAGAGAGAGAGAGAGAGAGAGAGAGAGAGAGAGAGAGAGAGAGAGAGAGAGAGAGATTCATAATTGATATTAAATAACAAAATGCTGATTTAATAAATGATCGCATGGAATTTTAAATTTTATTTTTTTCGTCGCTGCCCATTTCCACCAAATTGTAAGTAAATCTTAAGCAACGTGTCTGCATTTCTATAAAAATTTCACAAAGGTCTGTGCACATTTCTTTAAACTCTAAATGAAAAAAATACTCATTCCACTAAAATATAAAAGTACTCCCTTTCCAGTGAGTTTTATCAAATTCAAAATTCCCCAGAGTCTGAATTTGTTTCAAATGTCTCAAAATATGACACTGATGCAACGAACCAAAATTACAATTTGTTAAGTAAAAATGAAGAAGTACCAATTAATATTCGAAACTAAAGTCAATTAGAACACAGCGAATTAGATGTGCAAATGGTCACAACACGAAGAACAATTGCGAATCCCATACGGGATAAGACCAAGTGTCCGGAAGCAGTCAGCGTCTTCTGCTGGCATGCCACACCCGTTGCAAATGTTCCATGTTTTATTGATTATAATCATGAAATTTTATGCAGAATAAATATTTAAATTGGTTTATATTTGTTTCGGTAACACATTGAAATGATAAGAGTATTATTATTTTAATTCAAATTTACTAGATGGTACCTGAAAATGACGATTAGGAATCATTACAGCTGTTGCAAGATGATATATCGCGAAACGAGTGTAATTTACATTTATGCGAGAACAGTAAAGACATCCGTCAAACTGTAACCCTTTGCTTCAGAAAATTAAAGAGACCAACATTTTGATATATAATTCTGGCAATTCTCAGTACTGCGTCATCTGTATTATCCCATGTATCTTTATTAAACTACATTGACATTAATGAGAGTACAATTATAGGCCGCTTATGTTCTAAATCTGTCTACCCATAATCCCAATAGAACAATTCTAATAATACGAAACCTCATAAGAATCAGTACATAGCATGCAAGAGCGGAGTTATGACGTAGGTATTAATTGATACTTGTTATTGGTCAAATGGGAATCTGAGGTCAAATTCGTGCAGATGACAGATGCATCAATCCCAAAGGAAAACTATGATGAAATTAAACCACAATGTTACTATGTCAATCAAATTTGGCATTCAAAAATCACGTTATGGGTTGCATGCAAATATTGTAAATCGTAAGATTGCTATTAGCTGATAAGAATCAATTTAGGATTAAATGTTTAAAGATGATGGACATTTCTGAATGTATTTAGCATCGTTCAGTCAGTGTATTTGATAAAATTACAAAATGCGTTTCATGAGAAGTAGTCACATGAAATCACACTGGTAATCGGAACATTTATCAATCACAAGGGTTTCGAAATTGGCTTAATTTTATCAGAAATTTCGCCAAATTTCCCTTTCTATAGTAACACTGTATTTGCCTATCCTAGAGGTTACTTAATATTTTCCCTTCCTATTGTAGCACTGTATTTGCCTATTCTAGAGGTTATTTAATATTTTCCCTTCCTATTGTAGCACTGTATTTGCCTATTCTAGAGGTTATTTAATATTTTCCCTTCCTGTTGTAGCACTGTATTTGCCTATATTAGAGGTTATTTTGTATGAGAAATTTCGCCTCATAGATCTCCTTCTGAGGTTATTTGGTATTTTCCCTTTCTATTGTAGCACTGTATTTGCCTATTCCATCGAATTTTCTCTTTCTATTGTAACACCGTATTTGTCTATTCTATTGTATTTTCCGTTTCTGTTGTAACACTGTATTTGCCTATTCCATTGTATTGTCGTTTTATTGTAGCACTGTATTTTCCTATTCTAGAGGTTATTTTGTATTTTCCCTTTCTATTGTAGCACTGTATTTGTCTATTCTATTGTATTTTCCGTTTCTGTTGTAACACTGTATTTGCGTATTCCATTGTATTGTCTTTTTATTGTAGCACTGTATTTGCCTATTCCATTGAATTTTCCCTTTCTATTGTAACACCGTATTTGTCTATTCTATTGTATTTTCCGTTTCTGTTGTAACACTGTATTTGCCTATTCCATTGTATTGTCTTTCTATTGTAGCACTGTATTTGCCTATTCTAGAGGTTATTCAATATTTTCCCTTTCTATTGTAGCAATGTATTTGCCTATTCTAGAGGTTATTTGGTATTTTCCTTTTCTGTAGTAGCATTTTCCCTTCCTATTGTAGCACTGTATTTTCCTTTTTCTATTTTAAGCTCTATGCGGTGGACGGAAGTGCGTACCGTTTGCTGTCTGTAGAAATGACAAGTGCGTATGTGCCGAAGACTATCATGGGAGTGGATACGTGCTTTGTGAACGTAAGATTTTACAAACATCTATTTTCAAGTAGAAATCACTCGTAATTGTTATCTAATTCTGATTCCCATTTATACATCAAGGATCATTATTTATGATATACGATACTATACTTGTATTTGCTCATTAATAGAATATTCCAAATTTCCTGTATTTGATGCGGTGTCAATCTAATGCCCTTCCTTAATTTCGAAAATGATTATACTTAAACCAAACCATTTTACTGAAGTATAATGTGATATATAGAAAGATGACAGACAGACAGCAAAAAAAATTTTTTTTAAATCCTTTAATAAGTATTCCATGATAAAAACCTCGATTTTTCAGCAATACCACATTGTGGGGGGAAGAAATGTGGTGCTTATTCAGAGTGTATAAATTACTCCTGTACGTGTAAAGACGGTTACTATGGTAACGGTATAGATGACTGTGTAGGTAAGTTATGCCTAGAGAAATATGTGGAAAATATTTTCTATAAAATATGCAGATGTATTACGGTAGCAATTATAGCAGTATATAAATATAATCTAAGTTGTTATAATGATTAATATAATAATCTCGAACTTTATCAAATTTAATTACAGTTTCAATCATCATATCTTTCTTATATTTATCTAGTCTTCAGTATATCAGCCAATCGCTGTCCGTCTGTACGCATATGACGTCATATGACGTCATTAATTTTAAACATCACAAATATTTAGAAACAGTCATGAGTTTTTTTGAAAATTACTCTTATTTGTTCAATACATAATACGAATTAAGAATAATTCAGTTGCTCGTCTTGATTCTTTTGAATATTAGTAAGGAGAATGTAAACAAACTTAAAACAGTTTTTTAAATTCAAATTTTAGTTAGTAAATAATATTCCTAAGTTTTCAAACATTTAAATGAAATTCAATAAAGAAATATTTAACTGTCTTAGGTTTGCTTGAAAGTTTGCAAGTCTTTGATCTTCACTCATTGCAATTTACAGCGCTGTGTAATAAACGCAAATGTGTAGAATTTGCAGAGTGTTTCCACAACAACTGTGTTTGCAAAAACGGTTTTCATGGCGATGGATATTTTCGATGTGAAGGTACGAAATGAGTTATTGACAAAAAGTATGTACAAATTCAAAAATTAAAATATATCAGTTAAGTTTAAGCTGTAAAACATAACTGCTATATATGCATTTCTCCATTATTGTTAATCATTACAACTCTATATTCTATATTTCTATATTATTTGTCTTCTGTTGGAAATACAGCTGATGGAGTTTGCGATGGAAAGAAGTGTGGAGAAAATGCAATTTGTGATAACTTTATATGTGTTTGTATGGAGGGTTACACAGGCAATGGGTACCAATGTGACGGTATAGTATTTATTACATTATTGGTCGTCAAATATAAGGATTCATCAATTAAATATTTATTTTTATTTTTAATGTTATCTTTCACAGTGCGAAAAATAAATCAATGTAAACTGTGTTATTTTCAGTCGACCAAGCAAAAGTGAACCGTTCTGTACCTAAGTATTGCTTAGGGTGTAGCATTTACTATGCCAAGATTGTGAATACGGGAAGGCACCAGAATATTTGTCACCGTTGAAATCTGAACACATCAATATTACAATTCCTTTGCTGTAATTTGCTATCATTCGTGTGGACAGAAAGTAGTTTTAACTGGTCACGTTATCTCCTCCATTTGTTCGTTAGGTGCCAGGATACTCTAGAAATGACCGCTTGGGTTGCGATTTTCCAGCCCATTCATAACAACCATATAAGATTGTATTATTATCTAACAACATAAACAACATGCGTTCATAGAATCAAACTTAGGAACGTTGACCATTGACATCCCACGAATTTATGATTGGTGTCATAAAACCAACATCTTCGCATGAAAACGACATATAAAACTTTCAAAATTTGAATATCTAATGTTATGTTTATGCCATACAATTCATAGTATTACTTCCCAAAATAGAGATTACCAAAACAATAGAGAAACATACTTATAAAAAGCATTGATAAGTGTAAAGAATGATATATTACATGTTCTTATCTTTATTGTACAGAGACCAAAGAAACATTTACCCGACCCATATCATTGAACATAAATGACTTATCCGATCTTTTAATTTTTTTAAAAAGTACAGATACAAAAATGTAAATTGTAGGAAAGTCCACCCGACAATACACAAATATGGTGAACAATGGTTAGGTGTATTTGTATCTGTGTGTATTGACCTACACTTTCTGAAGCACGTTTCTTGTTGCTATATTTAATATGTAATTTATTTCATATTGACAAATCATGATTATGTCTTAGTTCAAGTCCATAACATTTTGTAGAAGTAAACCAATGTGTTTTATTGCAGAATTGTGTGGAAAGACAGTATGCACTGACAATGCTTTCTGCTACAATGGCGAATGCAAATGCAATAACGGTTTCCATGGTGATGGTGTGGTCATATGCGAAAGTAAGTTATTGATGTTATAGTTGTTGTCGTTGTTGTTGTTATTTATGCACAAGTACCTTTTTACTAATTCAGTTTTAAAACATTTGCAGGAAATGATCTTTGTGCGAAGAAGAATTGTGTAGCAAATGCCGAGTGCGTTAACTTCCACTGTCTATGTAAGGATGGTTTCGCCGGAGACGGGTACATCTTCTGTGAAAGTAAGTCTTGGGTAACTTTAGACTACATGCTTAATTAGATGAAGATTGATACAAGCCATGGCCTTTGTTGATCAAATCGATTTTAGCTCACCTACACCAAGGGACAAGTGAATTTTTCTGATCGTCATTTGTCCGTCGTCTGTCTGTCCGTTAACTTTTTTCACATTTTCGACATCTCCAAAACCGCTAAAGGGATTTTGATGAAACTTTACAGGAGGCAAGTACTCCAGGTTTTCTACCATGTATCTTCATTTGGACTAGATCGGTCTAGGGGTGGATCCAGGGTGGGACAAAAGAGAATTCAGGGGGTACCCCTCTTTAAAAATCTTCTCCTCTGGAACCGCTTCACTGATTGAAAAACTAATTGTATCTGAATGATTAACACAGATGTATGATTCAAGTTTGTTAATTTCGTTGAAATCAAAAATAAATTTTGACGTCTTTTTAGGTTTTGTAATTTTCATTCATGTTTTAATGATTTCGTTGTTTGATTTATTATTTTTTTGTAATTGTTTTATTAATTTTTTAAAAGTGCAAAAGGTTTTTTTCATACTCTTTCTTAAAAACTGCCGAAGGATAAAGGAAGCTAGTACGGTATCCAAGTTCCCCTAACAAGTTTATGTTTTTGACCAGATCGACTCAGAGGTGGATCCAAGGTGGTGAAATAGGTCTCAGAGGGTACTCCTTTTTGAAAATCTTTTCCAGAACTGCTGCATGGTTTAAAAAACTAATTTCACTGAGTGATTTACATGGATGCATGATTCAATTTCCTGTTTTGGAATAAATTGGAAAATTAATTTTTGACATGTTTTTACATCTTTCCCGGCTTTGTTATTTTCATTCTTTTTTAAGTCTCCTCCACTCCCAAGGAGTGTTAAAATAATTTGTAAATTTGAGATTCCCATATTTGTGAGATACCAATACAGTTCAGGTGAGCGATGTGGTCCATGAGCCTCTTGTTTACATTAGTATTCACGGATAGAACCACGTGAGTATGAAATCATCAATTGTACATCATAAATTAATGTAAAAAGGTTTTGAGTTATTAAGTATTCTTTTTTCGAGTTTTCCTTCGAATGTAATTATTTGACATTGGTGGATTGTGTGGTTTTTCAGAATTGTGTCATGGGCGTCAATGTGCTAAATATGCAGAATGTAAAGATGGTGTGTGCATTTGTCAAACTGGTTACCATGGAAACGCATACATAAAATGTGAAAGTAAGAATATTGTTTTAATTAAATTGATTTCATCTTTCTTTTTAAAACAATTTTTAGAAAAGTATTGTACACTAAGTACAAAGAATATTATCTTGATTTTAGAAAAACAAAAAAAAGCGAAAAACTGTTTCACTGTATTTTTGTTTCACTAAATGAAATGTTGAGTCACCTGTTTGATGGCGATTATTGAGTTATCTGTACCAACGAGGAACATTTGTCATTTATTTCTATGAATATGACTATGGACTCGCGGTGGGTGTGACCGGTCAACAACCTTGTCACTTGATCCCACCTCTGGGTTTCCATATGTCCGTGTCTGTTTCCATATGTCCGTGTCTGTTTCCATATGTCCGTGTCTGTTTCCATATGTCCGTGTCTGTTTCCATATGTCCGTGTCTGTTTCCATATGTCCGTGTCTGTTTCCATATGTCCGTGTCTGTTTCCATATGTCCGTGTCTGTTTCCATATGTCCGTGTCTGTTTCCATATGTCCTACTGTACAATGTTCACCTGATTTGAATATTGTCTACTAAACATCCTGTATATTAATACTTTGATATATGTAATTTATATATATACAGGGAATGGCTTTTGTGGTGAAAAGCAATGCTGTCAAAATGCAGTTTGTAAAAACTACAATTGCGTTTGCAAGTCTGGATACAGCGGCGATGGATATTCTAATTGCAAAGGTATTTGTAACTCTGCTTCTTTGTTTGTTAACCCCTTCTTTTATTTATATGAAGCATAGTTTATTCAGAAACTTAAAGTAACAATAACGAAGTACCAATGGATAATAGAAATTCATAAGTCCATTAGACAAATTAGATATACAAATGGTATATCAACATGAAGAACAATTGCGAGTCCCAAACGGAATGGGATCAGGTGTCCGGAAGGAGTCAGCGTCCTTTGTTATCAGACAACAACCGTTGCAATGCTAAATGGAAACATCTCGAATTCGGTGAAAAGTTCAAACTTGGTGAAAAATGTCATCAGTTTAAGATCTGATTGGCGAAAGGGAGTAGCTTTATATGGTAGTGATCCAGAATACTATCTGACATTCCTGAAGGGAGACTTCATATTGTTAAACAAGATCCCCGTGCCGACCATTTCAAGAGTTTAACAAGTAACCCTGTAAGAGTAGTTTATTGGCTCTCAGAATAAAACATTCATAAGAGGAGTATACATTACGTATTACATAAATCGGAAGAAAAACTAACGGAGGACCCTGATATATCAACGTTGTTTGGCAATTAATCGTGTCAATGTTCATGCTTGTGTGAACGCAGTATAGTCCTGCGAAATTGAAATTAAAATACCACATAAAAAATTCATATGCGCTTCACAATGAAACATATTACGTAACATAGGCGTAGATTGTAAATGGAAAAGTGCACTATACGACAAACATGATTCTTTCGGGGATTCAACTATCAATGTTCCACATTTAAATAGTAATATTACCGGTATAGTGTTTATTTAATTTCTACTCACTGATATACCTATTATTACTAATAACAATAGGTCAGAATAGGTATATACATTACGTCTCACTGATGTATAAATATAATATAGAGGCATGGAGTGGGAGTGTGCCTTATATGTGCATATATGTTAGTCAGCCAAGCGATACTAGGCTAATTAAAACCATGAGTATTATTTTATCTAAAATTATGAATACAAAAATAAATGTTAATGTATACACGGTGTTGTATTAAATTTTAGCTCTTTGTGGTGGTCATATATGTACGGACAATGCTACGTGTAAATCAGGAAAGTGCACTTGTACTGAGGGTTATCATGGCAACGGATTCTTTAAATGTGAACGTAAGTAATCTTGCTTTAAACATTTATACATAGTACTTATTGTATTTAAGCACATTCTTGAAAAGCATAAATGTTTTTAAAACTTGATCACGTGCATCATGTTTTATACTTTAGTTTACACTATATATACAGTGTCTGGGCTGTAAATATCAATTACCAATTGATTGTTTGTTTGTTAACGTCACTTTCACGAATATTTCAGTTATATCGTGGCGATGCATGATAAATTATTTGTTTTTTACATGATAAAATATATCTTTTTATGTAAAGTGAGTGCGTATGTTTTCCTTGTAAACACTTTTGAACACTAAAATTTTTGTATAGGACAATATGTTGGTAAATTATCAATAAAAGATTATTTCGACTGTTCAGCTTTTTAGTACAGACCAATATCTTTTAGATATTCTAAAATGATGTCGCCAGCGACATTATCAAAAGCACTATTAAGATCACTGTCGGAGTAATATTTCTCACGAGTAAGTTTAAAATCAGAAAATCTGTTAAAATATGTTTAAGGAGGTATTAAACAACTGACTCACAAATTCAATTTTCTTCATTTTTTCTATTAATACTCCATTGTATCTCTATTGAAATGAAAAATGTAAAAAATATTTAGAAAAATTACTTTGAATATCCTCCACCGAGGTATATCTAGGATTCTCTTGAAAAATGTAAACAGGCCAACCTAATTTCGGTTGACTGTTCCAAATATAAATATATATCAAAAACATGAATCAATAAAGGAATGAAATATTTTCCTTATAAAATTGCTGAGGCAAAATAATATTATATGTATATTTTTCAATATCCGTACGATAAAGGTTTCGATGAGTATACCAATTATAGAATATATATATATATATATATATATATATATATATATATATATATATATATATATATATATATATATATATATATATATTGACTTTTTGGGGTCAATACTGTTCTATAAGTAATTTGTATAAAGTATTTCAAACGTGTTTTTTAGATATTTTGTACCATATTTTAACAATGTCAATGATTACATCACTTCAAATGTTTCATAGCTTTAACATATGTACAAACGGAATACAGACAGTCTATCATTCACACCCCCACACACTGACTGGTTTTGTATAGAAAAAACAGCAATAGTGATATTTTTTATGGATACAACTATTGAAATAAAAATTAAGGAATTCCATCTTACTTCAGAATCATCTTTTTTACCCTTATTAACAATTTTTTGTAAAATTTCAAATATTCAATAAATCCGTTGAAATTTGGTAAAGTATGTGAAACATATATAAAAGTGTATCAAGTACTTGGAGACATGTTTGTTTTCAGCTGATGGTCTCTGTGATGGAAAGAAATGTCATACCCATGCCAACTGTGTGAACTTCATGTGTATGTGCCAGAGAGGTTACTATGGCGACGGTTTTACACGTTGCACTCGTAAGCATAGTTTATCAAGTTTGAGGATTTTATATGGCTATAAACACACATGAATTTTTATATCTATACGTAAATACTAATAAGTGCAATCTTATACCAAAAGAGATTTGTATGACCACTGCTATGAAGTAAGTTTAAGGTGTTTGCATAATGTTTGGATTGTGATAGATCTATATCAAAATGTTTTGGAGATTTAAGACTATGTGCTCACTTATTTTCTATGAATGCAGTTTGCAGACAGAAGTTAATAGGTCAATCATTTACATATAGCGTCTATTATATAATACAGGCATTTCATGTTATGTTGCATTTTTCAACAGATATCATCTTTTCACAGTGGTTTCTCTTAGACGAGTTTGGCTATGCATTAAGATTTATTATTTGGCCCTGTATGATACCACTTTCTCTTTAGAAAATATACATATGCATGTATTTAAATTGGGGCACAACTGATGAAGTCTAATTGACAGAAACGATCGTTTTGAGCATTATAACTTATGGTGTTATGTCAATAATATTTATTACAGCCTTCTGTGGTGGAAAACTCTGTGCAGATCACGCATTCTGTGTTAAAAATCGTTGCCTATGTCATATCGGTTACCATGGAAATCCATATTCCAAATGTGAACGTAAGTTTGAAAGTATTAAAGTATTCAAACCCTTCACATATCTGTGACATAAATATAAATTTTACCATAACAACACATTTCGCTCACGTTTTTAACATAACAACACATTTGGTTCACATTTTTAACATAAGGACATATTTCGTTCATATTTTTGACATAACGACATATTTCGTTCACATTTTTAACACAAGGACATATTTCGTTCACATTTTTAACACAAGGACATATTTCGTTCACATTTTTAACATAACGACATATTTGGTACATATTTTTGAAATGCTTTAAATGTTTCATGCTTTTGAAAGGTATGAATTTAACCTTCATTGAACCGTTTTGGTTTTTTTTTTGTAAATCGGTATAATGATAATTCGCTATATCGATGTTTTATGTTATTAATCAGAATATTATTTATGAGTCACTAATTATTTCAGCCGATGGTCTTTGTGGAGGTAAAAAGTGTGCAAAGCATGCAGAATGTATAAACTACAAATGTAAATGCAGAAATGGTTACTTTGGTAACGGAATAGATTTTTGTGAAGGTAACGTATTTCTTTGTTTTGTACACAAATAAGTTAACTCTATGATGGTTTTAATGAGAACATTGTGATAGATACGTACTCAGTCAATGTTTGTTTCTGAGCTGTTAACAGCGTCTTATACACTATATTGCGGTCGTGTGTACCGTTACAATACGGGTGTAAATTACAACAAAAGTTACCCACTTCTGTGTGATACCTGATATCACTTCTCCATTTTCCATTGATCTTTGCTTCTGTATGTTGCCTTCCGGTTTTCTTAATTTTTCCTTTTACGTGCTATAACCGTTGATATAAAGAGTTCTATTTCTATTTATATGGATGTTGATAAGTGTAAGTACAAGCGAATGTCAAGATGATAAAATTATGATTCAAGCACACACGCTTCATACTTAGACATTTTACTTAATATAAACACAGACGGGAAATTAGCAACTAAGCTATACGATAAACGCGACGATTTCGGATTTCCCATCGTAAATGTTCCACATTTAAGTAGTAATATCCCTCAGTCACCCGCATATGGAGTTTATATTTCACAAATGATCCGATATGCCAGGGCGTGCACAACATATGAAGATTTCATATACAGAGGTAAACTACTCACTGACAAATTATTGACACAGGGATATCGAAAACCGCGTTTAATGTCAACGTTCCGCAAATTTTATGGTCGATATAATAGTCTTGTTTGCGACTACTCTGTTTCACTAAGTGAAATGTTGAGTTGCCTTTTCGTTGGCGGTTGTTGAGACGTCTGTACCAATTGTGACGAGGATGCACTCCTCAGTTGTTTCATTGGACTTGACTGTGGACTCACGGCGGGTGTGACCGGTCGACAGGGGATGCTTACTCCTCCATGGCACCTGATCCCACCTCTTGGTTTCCAGAGGTCCGTGTTTGTCCATTTTTACGGATTTGTATCTATGTCTTTCGAAGTATATCTATATTAAAGTTGAGCTCAACTGATGAAGTCTTATTGACAGAAATGATCGTCGTGATTATTTATTTTGGACTCCTTTCTAAAGCTATAACTTTGGTATTGTTTATAATATATTCAGCGAATGGTTACTGTCACGGACGAAAATGTGCTGACGATGCCAAATGCATGAATGGCCGCTGTGTATGTAAAGGTGGCTATGTTGGTGATGGATATAGCACATGTCATCGTGAGTATAAGCATTGATCACAATTGGTTTTTCGATAAATAGATACTGAAAATTTGCAGTTATAATATTTCTGTTATTTTTCTTTGATTGAGATATATGAAAATTGATATCGTCAGAATAAGTTTGGAAGCGTTTCCGTTTAAGGTTATATATCAAAACATTATGAGAGAGAGAGAGAGAGAGAGAGAGAGAGAGAGAGAGAGAGAGAGAGAGAGAGAGAGAGAGAGAGAGAGAGAGAGAGAGAGAGAGAGAGAGAGAGAGAGAGAGAGAGAGAGTTATTTGATATTTATAATATTTATGATATTTATTCATCTATTGGCATTTCACCAGGTAGATGTATCTGCTCTGCTTCTGGAGACCCACACATCCAAACCTACGACGGAAAGCCAATTGATAACCATGGTGCATGCAGATATATACTCACAAAGTCCACAAAGTTCCCGGATGAGTGTTCTTTCAAAGTAGAAATTGTCAACAAACGTGACGGCCAGAACACTTCGGCATGGACCAGAGAAGTTCACATAAATATACGCGGAACAAGTATAATATTTGGAAGACACTATAAAATATATGTAAGTACATTAATTGGTGTGATACATATCTAAAGTTAGGCGAGGAATCAATAAAATATATATAAGTTACAGTATAAACGTCTTTGAAGGAAATGTTTCACGTATTTTTGTGTTAACAATTCTGCACTATATTTGTACATACATGTCTTCATGATTATACTATTCTGCGGTGTCTATCATATTTCTGGAATAGCATATTTTTATACCAGGTTAATGGTTACCTGCGATATTTACCGATGAAACGTGAACAAGAAAACATTAAAGCCTATCGTTCCGGTCGATGGATGGTATTGTGGACAGACTGCGGGTTGACACTACATTGGAATGGACACTCTGTAGCTGTGGTAAGCGTACCTAAGTCATACGGTGATCAAATGACAGGATTATGTGGCAACTGTAATGGATTGGGTGTCGATGATTACGTCACAAAAGATGGACGTGACGTCTCATCATTTCCGCCAGAAACACGAGACAGAATGATTTCCGATAGCTATTTTGTACCCACGGACAAGCATGTACATGGCTCAACGTAAGAGATAAATAATTATCTTGACCAATTTATATACTAGTAGATAAGCTTTTTATATCCTAATATGGTTATCTGATTATATTTAACCGGTGGTTTTGCTGGAATATCTTAAAATTAGGGTACACATTTGCTCTTCGATATATTCCTCGGGACGACATTATAAGATCTGTATTAGGTAAACACTTTCACCTCTATTTCAATTTGTTATTATACTGTTTTAGATTTATTGGTAACCACAGTGCACTCGTGATTAGACGCACTGTAACACTGTATAGATCAATCAAAAACAATGCGAGTAAGATAGGTTTAGCTAATAATGAACAACTTATAAATATAATATCATTATACCTGTGTATTCCTACATCTACAGTCCCGTGCCAAAAGTAAGTCAACTAAATCAATTTCCCATGCGAAATCAACTTTTTAAAAATAATTGGTCTCACGTATGTGCCCAGTGAAATCTTTTGCACATTTATGTTGAAGTCTGGACTGGAATGTGTCAGTTTCTTTTCATGACTACTGCAAGTTTTTGTAAGTCACAGACGAAACTTATTGCGTCATTTCCTTCTTTGTTCATGGTAAGTGGTACTTACTTACTGCAAAGAAAAAATTTTGCTTCTCAGAAAAAAAGTAGTTTCAAAGGAGTTGGGTGATAGTTGACTCACTTTTGGCACGTTGCTGTACAACCACTACAAAATTGAACGTATCGACGCGATAAAGTACATTTTCTTATATTCATATTATTTTCCAATGTATTTTTCTACTTCATACACATTCTGTCATACCAATATTTACAGATGTCATGTACAAAACAAAAAGACTCCATGTCCCGAAAAGAGTAAATATATACAAAAGTGTAGCTACCTTAATCCACAATCAAATGATAGTCCATTTCAAAAATGTATAGAATATTATCCAGAGCTAGCTGAAAAATTGTTTCGCGCATGTGTCGAGGATTGCTGTCGTCATCAAGGTCAAAAGGTTTCAGAAGTTAAAACTGTGTGTGATTTCATGGAGGAGTTTGAGGAGGCATGTGAACAAAGAGGACTCACAGGAATTGTTTTCCGAAGTTCATATTTTTGTCGTATGTTATCCTTTAACGTTTATCATATTTTATATCATTATATATTAGTAATCATTTTGTTTCGTTCGTTCGGTAACAACCGGACATCTAAAGGTGTTTTTTTTTTAAAAACTCAATAAGCATTAATGTCACAGACAAAAACGAACATATTGTGTCTGTTATAAGAGAGTAGATTTTCAATATGATAAATTTCAAAGTCAAAATTTAACCCGTCAGTACCTTTACGCCTAGAAACGTGCTGAAAGTACCTTAAAACATTTGGAAATTTTTATTTTTCCTTTGGGTTCAGTATGTTTAACACTATCTATTAACCAGTAAGTTAGACTTTGGATGTGTCTTTAACTTTTGGATATCCCATATATTCTATATAAGTTGTAATAAGTTGTAATTAAAATTGTCCGATCTAATTAATTATCATCCTATTTCAGCTTTAAAATGTCCGAAGAACATGCGTTACAGTGCTAACGTTAGTGGTTGTCCCCCAACGTGTCTGGATTTTACACCTAACTGTACTCTGACGTCAGCCGAAGGATGTGAGTGTTTACCAGGATATGTCTGGAGCGAAGACAAATGTATAAAACCAGAGGAATGTGGCTGTTTTTGTCCAGCCAATTTCTACGTACCGGTGAGAATCATATTTGTTTTCATTTTGGTCGTCACCACTACATAAATGACCCCCCCCCCCCCAATCAATTTCTATGCTCCTAGTCAACTATTGTAAATGATTCTTGCCTAATGGTAAATGGATGCTTGCCAGAATATCTTAATTTCCTTTATTCAATGATTCATTCAGCTCAGGTTCGAATCCCGTTGGAACCTAAACTGATTTTTGTGAGAAAGTTTGACAGTTTACTTGCGGAAGGCCGGTGATCTCTTCCCGGGAACACTGTAAAACTGGCCGCCGCCAAACAAATGAAAATTGTTGAGTGTGGTGTAAAACATTCAAAATCAAATCAAATCAAGGATTCATAAAGGTCAGTTCATTATTTTATAAAACACAGAGTATTTATGTTGTTTTGTGTTTGTTTTGAGTCCTCGACGGTATACATAACCCTAGTATCTTGTATTTCGGTACCAGCTGATAATCTTATACTTAAGAAATTTTTGGCACTGAAAGTACCATTTAAAGTTCTAAATTCTTCTAAAACTTAAATAGTCATCTTTTTATAGCGGTTACTCTTAGACGGATGATGGTTATACGTTTAGATTTATTATTTGGCCTTGTCTGATACCACTTTCTCTTTAGAAAATCTATTTAAAATTGGAGCTAAACTGATGAAGTCTAATTGACAGAAACGTTCGTCTTGAGCATTATATTTTTGGTATTATGTTTGCGATATTTGCAGCCATGCTATTACTATCGTTTACTAATTAACCGAAATAAGAGCATTACTTGATAGGCAGCTTGTGTTGGTCGGATAGTAGAGCTTAACATTCACAAGAGGAAGGTCCCGGGTTCGATTCCCTGTTATATCTTTATAAGACTTTAACAAGGTTTTGACTGATCCTTTGTCAAGCGCTCAGCATGAGAAGTGAAAGTAGCTGTTCTTTCTGCGGTTAAGCTTAAAGCCGATTTCCTGTGTGTTCGGTGGGCGTGGAACTTTGTGGAACTTTTGCTACGTTGGCATACGTCCTTAGAACAGGTCAAATTTTGGAACGCTTTATCATTAGCTTGAGAGGACATAATACATCAATGAAGCCGAACATTTTATATACATGTACTAGTAATTAATGTTCTGATTATTTTTATTACAGGTAAATGAAACTTATGTGAAAGAGGATTGCTCAGAAGTAATGAAGTGTGTTCTTACACATAACAGACCCGAGTTTAAACGCATTAAAACAAATTTACAGTGTCACAAGAAAGCTAAATGTAGTATCAAAGATGGTATTCCCGGATGTTCTTGCGTCAAAGGATACAGCGGGGACGGGTATACATATTGTGACGCAGGTAAATCTTCTCTCCGGCTTTAACTGCATATTTTTCTAAAAAAAAATAAACATAACTTGTATGTCCTAAAACAACAACACCTATTTTACAATGAAAACGAGAATATATGCACTCAAAAGTGTTGTTTTAGGCAAGAACAAGTTATGTATAATTTGAATAATTTTAACTATACTGAATATGGCAGCGTATTAGTATAGTGTTAGAAAAAAAAATCTCGTACATAAAACTTATTAACTTCTACGTAAGACTTACTATCTCCTACTAGAGACTTATTAACGCGTATGTAACACTTATTATTTCCTACGAAGGACTTAGAATGCCCTACGTAAGACTTATCATCTCCTACGTAAGACTTATTATTTCCTGTGTAGGACTTAGTATTTCCTATGGAAGACTTATTATCTCCTATGTAAGACTTATTATCTAATATGCAAGACTTATTATTTCCTACTAAGACTTATTGTCTCATTACCAAGACTTATTATTTCCTACTAAGACTTATTGTCTCATTACCAAGACTTATTATTTCCTACTAAGACTTATTATCTAATATGCAAGACTTATTATTTCCTACTAAGACTTATTGTCTCATTACCAAGACTTATTATTTCCTACTAAGACTTATTATCTAATATGCAAGACGTATTATTTCCTATGTAAGACTTTTTATCTAATATGCAAGACTTATTATTTCCTACTAAGACTTATTGTCTCATTCGTAAGACATATTAACCCTAACTTAGGACTTTAACCATCAGTGTGTGTATATATGAGACGTGAAATTCAGTACAGCTTGATTATATGTTACAATGGAAACAGAAAGACTGCACTGAAAATGATGTTTTATTTATGTTGCAGAAACACTTAATGTTCTTTGGGTACAACATTAAAATATGGTCTCACCTCTGCTCCCTTTATTTTTCCTACCTGACAATTACAGAAATCCATTGATTAGTATGCAAAGCTAACGACATAATTTTTCCTGTCGTTTTAATGAGTACTGTTTACTTTTGTTGACGCTTTATTTTTGTTTGATACTGAATGAAATCGTATACACAATATTTGGTCAACTCTTACGTAGGAGATAATAAGTCTTACATAGGAGATAATAAGTCTTAGGTAAGAGATATTAAGTCTTAAATATTATAAACATAATACTTATTATAATGCTCAAGAAGATATCGTTTCTGTCAATTAGACTTCATTAGTTGAGCTCCAATTTGAAAAGTATGTGTAATTTCTAAAGAGAAAGTGGTATCATACAAGGCCAAATAATATCTCTAAAAGTATAGCCGAAATCCGTCTAAGAGTAACCACTGTATAAAAAATGACTATCTTAGCTTTAGAAAACTTTCGAATTTCGAATAGGAGATAATAAGTTTAATGTAGGAGATAATAAGCCTTATGTAGGAAATATTAAGTCTTATGTAAGAGATTCTAAGTCTTACGTAGGAGATAATAGGCCTTACGGAGGAGATAATGTTTTCTTGGGTAATACTAATACGCTTCCATAAAGTGAATGGTCAAAGTATTTTACATTGTTTTGGGGAAGGTGGGTGAATTTTGCTGATAGAAATAGGTACTACACTTTAGACATAGCGCCGTGGTAGAAACAACTGAAATGACCCACTTAATTTTGGAAATAGTTATTTAAAAATTGGGTCATTTTCGTCTTTAATTGTCAAAATCAAATTTCAATTTTTGTTTGTTTACAGTTTGATGTCCAGAAGTGGATAGCCAAGAAAAGAATAAGAGTTTATTTTACCAATGTAATACCTCAATTAAAAACTTTAAATTCTTATTTATGTTTATTTTATGATAAATAAATATTGAAAAAAAAAACAATAATTTCTGAGTTCAGACATAGAGATGTCCACAATATGTATGAAATCAAAGGTAAGACAATTGAACTTACCCCAAACTGTTTACCTAAGCAAGTATACAATGCAGCAAATGGCATGTTTTAACTACTAAGTCACAAAGATTACTACATCATTAGTACAATTGATATATTGCGACACACGACAATACACGCACTGGGAATGTTACACACTATAATTATTGTAACTTAAAGTCGACAGACAATACATTTGTACATACAGAAAGAGTAGAACATTTTAAATTACACGTATTGTATGGAACCACAGCCGTGTCTACAACACCAATAGTCTAAACAGATATCAAAACTGAGTACCACAATATTTACGTGCTTTCCCATCGTAAATTTTCCACATTTAAGTCGTAACGTCCCAGTCACCCACATATGGAGTTTATATTTCACAAATGATCCGATATGCCAGGGCGTGTACAACATATGAACATTTCATATACAGATGTAAACTACTCACCGACAAATTATTGACACGGGGATATCGAAAACCGCGATTGATGTCAACATTCCGCAAATTTTACGGTCGGTATAATAGTCTTGTTTGCGATTACTCCGTTTCACTAGGTAAAATGTTGAGTTGCCTTTTCTTTGGGGGTTGTTGAGATGTCTGTACCAATTGTGACGAGGATTCGTTCCTCGCGTATTTCATTTGGACTTGACTGTGGACTCTCGGCGAGTGTGACCGGTCGACAGGGGATGCTTACTCCTCCATGGCACCTGATCCCACCTCTTGATTTCCAGAGGTCCGTGTTTGTCCATTTTTACCAGATTTGTATCTATATATCCTGGTCATCCTAAAGATTTATACTGGGATGTTTTATATATAACATTTCTCCCTTGAACATTTATACATGTATCAAATGTAAAACAGGTAAAGTATCTCATGTCACGAATCATTTTGTGCCACATTCGTCACAGAATGATATACGTACATTTAAACGTTTTAGTGTTTGCAATCACATGATGTCTGTGTGTTAGCAAAGAGGGTGTGTTTTTACAAGTACTGTAATAACATTTCAATAAAATAGGAGACATATGTAATAACATGAATGTTCAAAGTTTGCATCTCAGTTTTACAAGTTCACAAGTGCTTGTTAATGATTGGAAAATAAAGAGAAGCCTTAAATGTGTGTTTTATACTTGAATATAAAATTTTACTTAATGCTGTATATGTTATTCTGTATAATAATAAAGATCTAATGCAAAACCTTCCATGACCCTGTGCTTGTCAAAATATTAGCACGTGTAAAATTTGATTGCATGTAAATTTTAGTCCTACGAAGAGTGTGTCTGACAGACCTAGAGAGAATATGGCAAGGATACTAAACTCATGAATTTGAAATGTATAGTGAATGTAAAAGGGGCTATATATCTATGACGTATTAAGATGTATAGTGAGTCTAAAAGACGATTTAAATCTATGACATAATCAAAAAGTATAGGTAACCAGAATGGGGATTTAAGTCTATGATATAATTAAAATGTATGGGGAATCTAAGCGGAGATACAAAGATATGACGTAATTAAAATGTATGGTGAATCTAACGGGAATATATATATAAAGTTATGACTTAATCAAAATGTATCGGGAATCTAAGCGGAAATATAAATATATGACGTAATTAAAATGTACGGTGAATCTAACAGGGGATATTAAGTTATGACATAATTAAAATGTATGGTAAATCTAAGGGGGGTTATAAAGTTATGATATAGTTAAAATGTATGGGAAATCTAAGGGGAGATATAAAGTTATGACGTAATTAAAATGTATGGTGAATCTAAGGTGGATATAAAGTTATAACTTAATTAAATGTATGGTGAATCTAAGGGAACATAAAGTTATAACTTAATTAAAATGTAAAGTGAATCTAAGTGGGGGATATAAAGTTTTGATGTAATTAAAATGTACAGTGAATCTAAGAGGGGATTAAAATTATGACGTAATTCAAATGTATGGTGAATCTAACGGTGGATATAAAGTTATGACGTAATTAAAATGTATGGTGAATCTAAGGGGTGACTTAAAGTTATGACGTTATTTAAATGTATGGTGAATCTAAGGGGTGACTTAAAGTTATGACGTAATTTAAATGTATGGTGAATCTAAGGGGGGTATAAAATTATGCCTTAATTAAAATGTATGGGGAATCTAGGGGAGATATAAAGTTATGACGTAATTAAAATGTATGGTGAATCTAAGGGGATATAAAGCTATGACGTAAATAAAATGTACGGTGAATCTAAACGGAGATATAAAGTTTTGATGTAATTAAAATATACAGTGAATCTAAGAGGGATATAACGTTATGACGTAATTAAAATGTATGGTGAATCTAAGAGGAGATATAAAGTTATAACTTAATTAAAATGTATGGTAAATCTAAGGGGGGATATAACGTTTTGATGTAATAAAAATGTACAGTGAATCTAAGTGATGATTAAAGTTATGACGTAATTAAAATGTACAATGAATCTAAGAGATGATTAAAGTTATGACGTAATTAAAATGTACGGTGAATCTTAAACGGGATATAAATCCATCATCAAAATGTATTTGATGTATGGGGAATCTTAAAGGGGTTTTGTAACGGTTACAATCAATAGAATTTATTGACCCGCATACGATTTACAAATTCTTAAATAAGAAAGCGCCTACAAGTTTTTAATCATAAAATCTATTACCTCTAGTAAGTGATGGATTAAACAGAAAGTGAGAACCACTGGAACTTTTACCGATCACGTGAAGAAATTTCCCAATTTACCTGCAAAAGCAAGATGTCCTTACAGGGTGCATTGTCATCAGGTTTTCCCTATATAACCGAAACATTGTTTAGCGTCAATGAATAACACTTAAACAAAAGAAATCAAATGCATATAAGTTTATTTCTTTCGAATGTACAACTATATAGTTTCAGCAGTATATTGTTAAAAGGAATTTTACCCGAGTTCCAACTACTTTATACTACAACTACTATGTTTTGTTTTCCTTTTTTTAATTTCCCAGTCCTTTGAACAACTAGGTGAGTCAATGCAAGATATTTTATACCAAGATTGACAATCAATAAAATTTATCTATTTACCATATATATACTTTTTTGCTCGAGTCATTTTTTGTGGAATTACATTTGAAGTATAGTAAAATCCATCACACTTGGCGGGTGGAGTTCCATGAACCCTTTCTTGACCTGGAGAAGTTGAACTTTTAGGTAATGCATCATGACCACATTTAAATTACACCGGCAATAGTAATCTTTCACACTTTTCAGCATACCTACATGTGTTCAGTGATGAATAAGAGTGATTTTCCTGTTAAGCTCGTCATAACCGAAATGTGAGAAGAATCATATGTATGATGATCAAAATGTTACTCTGCCTGGCCATATTATGTGAATCAGACAACAGCTATTAAATACATATGAAACAAGAACGGACATGCAAGAAGGAAATGAATCGCCTTAAGTTTGTGTTCAACTGGATACACACTTGGTGTACATGTGACTTAAGATCAAATTAGTGGAATAATATATGCGAAATTATTTCAAGTAAATCCATGAATTGATATTTGTAAATTTTAATTCACCAAGTTGGTTGAATATGTTGAATGTTATGTTACTAACAAAGTGCCAAAATCACTTGCCAATGACGACCATGAAATCTTAAAACCAATTCTGGTTAATAACTTAATTGTTAATCTTTGTGTACTAAATTTGACCTTGGATACTTAAATGAAACTGACATTATGGAATGTAGATAAAACTCCAGTTTGGTAAGGTACAAGTAATCCATCATAGGACAAAGAGAAGAAAATATAAAGCATTTAAAGTATACTAATATAACATTTTATTGTCGCTAAATTAATATACATATAACTACACTATAGATATATTGCAACATTACTTAATATAAACGTGGAAAATCTACCTGGAATGTTTCTCTTTCTTTCTCATATACAAGTCTATGAATACGGTTCATAAGCAACAATATATATATATATATATATATATATATATATATATATATGTGTACTCCTGCTATAATCTGAGATATTTATTGGCTGAGACTGGACACATGAAGACTGTATATATCCCATATACTGTTTCCACTTCCACAGAAGGTATGTAAGTCTCAGCCGACGTCACAAGATAAATGCGTCGCAAATTAATGATGTCAGTATTGTACAATTCATTGAAGAGAAATACAATGTGTATGGGCTCTAAAATACTTTTATACATTGTTGTATATTGAAGATACATCATTTAAAATGTCAAAAAACCTTACAAAAAGGGCAGTTATACAGCGATACATGTAACATTTAGTCTTTGTTTGACCTAATGTTGGATATACACCGTCAGTAAATAATCCCATATTAGGTCAAACAAAGACTGTTTAATTATAGTATGTCTTTAAATATATATAGATATATATATATATATACACACACATACACAGTTTACCCCTGTTATAACGCCCTCCGTTATAATACCAAACTTTCATAATGCCGCTATTTCTTGAAGAACTGATTTCCTCCCATATAATTCCCTTGCTGCAACACTAAAACCCGCATACCGCCATCTGCCACCGATTCTCCGGTACAAATGGTCATTATCTATACATGTTAAATCCCTCAAATATATCACAAGACCAGATGAAAAAACAATTCCGTGAAAGTTGAAAAAAATCGACATGTTGTGCATTTACACAGCATGATGAGGTATATAAACTTCAAGCCTGTGTATTACCATTAACATTAGAAATGTTTCTGGATTAATGTTAGAAACAGATCTAGAAATTCTGGCTGTTGAACATGTACTGCAATGTATTTTGGACGATTTAATTTTTGCCATTTTAATAGGATGGTAAAATTGACCAAACTTACACAATAGACAAAATATCCAAATTTACGATTGTGAGTTGTAAACAGGATATGATATACAACAGGGACTAAAACATGTCATAATGAAAATGACCACACCTCGAAAATAGTAGACCTAGATACATTGCCAAACCCTTTATACCACCAAAATTCATGAAAACAAAATGCGGCGGCATATAAGGAGTGAACTGTGTGTGTGTATATATATATATATATATATCATGTGGCATAAATTTGTATGCTATGGTTTATATAAATTTCAAAACAATTGGTTTAAAACACAAGCACTATGTCCCACAATAGAACACTTGAAATTCTTATTATTCTAGCAAATATTAGCGAATTTCGGCCTATACACTAGAAGAAAAGAAACTCAAGAAATTTGACAGAAGCAAAAATGTTACAATCAGAGCAATAAAGAAACCAAAAACATTATGTCCTCATCCTCAATGTAAGGAACATAATAAAGCTGTTATAGGGCTGGAAAGTTTCGTTTATATTCATTTCCGGTTTATGACTTCTGGGCACCAGATAATCAATGCCCCTCTGTTTTTCCTACGGACAACAATCAATCGATGTCAGAAAATGTATTTAATTCAACATTTTTTCAATACTATTTAATTGAAATTTTCCTTATTTTATCACAGAGGAAAGGGAAAGTCCTTAGAAATTCGGAGGTCGTCGACGGATTCTTTAATGCAAAGTGGTAAGACCCTGAGCATAAAATTGATTTCAGTTTTGGCAGAATAATCCAATAACCAGTACTTTAAACCGCAATTACTCATTATAGAAGCAATCCTTAGTGAAAGAGTACGTTTATTAAACACTTTGTTGTCGTGAAGCTTCTATTAATTACATGAATCAGACCTTGATACGCTGGATGCTTCTGAGGAGGCAACTGTAACCATAGCAGTCAACATATCCAGGGAAGTTTCACTGTTACGGGAGATAACCCATACTATCAGAATGGCCATGGACAAAATGCGACCTTGTTTCCGCGAGTGAGCGTAGCTTGCACAGATGTAACTTTGGTATGATTTTGAAGAAGAAGGTTCGGGCTGTTTATATCCGAATGATTGATCCATATAAATATTTATTTTCATTACTTTATATTTTTTTCATAACGTCATGTTACTTTTTACTTAGTTACTAGCCGGAGTTGTTTTTCTCACAATCTCTCGGCAGTCATGTGCCGAGACTTTCTGGCCATATTAAAGAACTATCATATTGAAAACTACATTTTGCTATTCATCTCTTCTTGTAATTGTGAATTTCAATACATATGGATGGTATTTTCATAGTGGGATGTATATATATATATATATATATATATGTATATATATATATATATATATAAATTTTTTAAATGGGAGGAGTGGTATTCTTACATTGGCACGTTCCTGTATATTCAAAATGGTGGCAAGTTATTCATGGGAAAAATACATATGTAGACGACTGTTAAAGAAATATACTCTCTATATGCTCACATTTGAATACAAAAAATTCACTCCTGGTTCATAAAAAAAAAATTGACAATGTTTAACATTCCATAATTATGTTAACCCTAGGTCGATCTAACTAAATATATAAATGATGACATTCACAGTTTATTCATCTAGCACTTCATATATACCGGTACATACCCATTGTCTATAATGAACCAATAATTCGCATATAACAATATTATGTTGAAAATCAAACCATTTCTAAAATTTCAAAAAATGACATCTCAACGTTATTTTTAATCTGTAGCTATATAATACTTTTACAATATATAATTCAATCTGAACGGAGCTGTACAAGTAAATTTATAGAAAATTATAAAATACTCGGTTCAGTAACAATAAAATAACAAAATGAATCAATATATCTTTATTTCTTCAACTTGGAAATTAAATAAGTAATTCCCAAGTAATATGCTATATTCAAAAGCAAAACCATTGAGTATGTGGGATAATAACTAACTTTAATGATCTAATACACTTTAGCACCGCCAGCGGTACATAATCAAGCCCAGAAAGTCACTGTTCAAGATAAATGTAAACTCTGATTGTTACTTAAGTTGTAGGATGTGTATATACATGTATCTATATATTTATATAATAAACAGTTATAGACTTTTGAATGGATGAATATGGTGTAATATTGACCGGTAAACCAATATTGGTTTTCCGGTCAATATTACACCATATTCATCCACTCAAAAGTCCATAACTGTATAATATTAGTATTTCAAAGTTTCTTGACTAGATACTTTTAACACAAATTTAAAATTCTGAACAACTTTTCTGATTAATTATTTTTCCGAGTTAAGCAATTTTTAAAAACTACAACGTTTTTATTTAGGTTTTTAAAATTGGTTAAACTTAAATCAGTAAATATAAACTTACATTTTGTAGACAAGAAAACAAAGTGACTAGTTATCTTTAAAATGTTTTCCAATATTGAGTGACCTTATATATATATTCCAAATACAGCAGCTATCACATTCCAAAAAGCTAAAGTAAACAAGATGTTTTTGTGATACACAAATGCCCCCAGTCCCAACAAATTTCTATGCTGGCAAATAATATGTACATGTATATTTTAAATATTGCAATGTCCTACATTTTGATCCCACTCCAATCCCAGGGGCATGTGATGTCAGTGAAGTGTGAGCAACCCTTAGATGAACTTACAGTCTAAGTTTGGTTACTGTATCACAATTCGAACTTGAAATATTGCACTTTATATGTAAACAGGATGGAATTATGGACAGACAAATAAACATACAGACAGGCAGACAAACAGACAGACAGACGTTTCAAACACTAGATGCCCCTGGCGAACCTTTCAAGCTGGGGGCATAAAAACTATTTCAGTTGGCAAGTCTTAAAAACTACAATTTTAATTTCCTTTTTAAAATTTATGTAAACTTTATGTTAACTGTTACGAGATATAGACTAAAAACATAGTGACTAGTTATCTTTAAAATGTTTTCAAATATTGCATCAAGTTTAAACATATTTCATTTCATTATCTGAACATTATAAAAGCACATTCCCTATATTTTGAGTGATTTTATATATTCCAAATACAACATCTATCACATTGAAAAAATCTTAAGTAAATAGAATATACGTCAAAATTTAACTTAAAAGTGTCCAGCAATAGTAAACAATGTAAAAATGGAATAACAGAAAGACTTAAATTAAGTAATATATCAACAAATGCTATTATCCTATTGCAGTAATTGTTATCAATATCATTCAAAGACAATTAGTATTGATAACCACTCAATTGACAACAGAAACTTTACATCAATAGCAGTGTTCTAGGGTTTTGAAGTAATCTGTTTTGGATTCATATTTTTAACACACCACTTAACCTTAGCCATAGCAATGTGTGTGCCTTCACATTGATTAAGAGATCAAATGTGAATTGTCAATGGTCAGTGTGTAGAAAGTAATTCATTTGTTGTCTTTTTTCAATGGAAAGGGTATATCTTGCAGGCTTGATCTCAACTCGATTTAACTGGTTTGTGACAACTAGGAACAGCTCGATTTAGAAATATTAGATCTGTATGATGATTTTGAAGACCTGGATATGCAAAAACAATCAGTTATATCTTAAGGTCAGATGATTGTTATTAGTCCCGTTATGTCAATAACTAATTGGCATAAACATCTGAATGATCTGAATGGCTACAAGTTGGTAAATTTTGTTAAGTAAAAAGCACCAAATCCAATATACATGAAATTACACAACTCAAGGTGCACAATGCCCATAACAAACTTTAATAATGTGCAATTATTTCGATATCACTGAAACAAAAATGCAGCAAGTTAAACACTGTACTTAAGACACACAACAACGCTATTTATCACATCTTATAAAGTATTTCTGAATTAAATTCTGGTGGTCCACACAACCTTTCTAATACAACAACAATTAAATTTTCACAAATAAGACTCCAACTAGTGTTTGATGGTGTACAATAATGATGGAAAATGAGTAAAACATATATTATATACATCTGCATTGTATAGCACCAAATAAAATGCTAGCCTGTTTCTAACAAAAATAATAGAATTTTTTATTTCATTTCATCAATGGATTACGAATAATTTAGCTATAATTTAAACTCATATAGGTCAACTATCTGAAATTAAAAATTTAAAGATGTATTTAAAAAATTTTTAAATGTAATAAGAGTTCTTTTCCACTTTTCCTTTAAGCCCCAATTTTATAAAATAACTTGAAATCTTCAATCAATTTTATTTGATTAATCTATTTCAGAAAATACAACAAGTTCAAAACAAAACATACCTCTAGTACAAAGATGACATTTTGGTCTTAACTTTATATTAATACCACTGACAGTGGACAACCTAATGTACATTTCTGACTGTTACATTATCACAGAGCAATTTAATGCTGAACAAGTGTCTCTTTATAAACTGCTGATACAACATTAAACACAATCAGTACAGTAATGGATAACGAAAATAGTTCATTGCAATAGGGTGTATAAATATGAAAATTGTAAAAAAAAAAAGAAATAATATTATAAAATGGAACAATGTGTATCAAATAGAAAATTACAAAAAAATGAGTATTGATAAAAACATTTGGTTATACACAAAGTTTTTTATTTATAGCAAATATCTTTGTTTAAAAGAGCACCAATTTTAAAATGATTTTAAACCTTTGCAAACTTGATCAACCATTGTTTCATAAGTAGGAATGTGCTAACATTAATATACTGGAGAAGGCTGGGGGGTGGGGGGGGGGGGGCGGGGGGGGGGGATGGGAGTGATTGGGGGGGGGGTGGGGGTGTTGGGTGGGTTTTTGGCTTACGGGCCTTGGGCTGTCATATGATATGTGTATTGTTTTGCGTTTCTTTTTGAGGGGGGACGTAGGGGGGGTGTGGGGCGGGGGGGGGGTGGGTGGGGTGCGGAGGGGGGGGGGGGGGGGCTGGGGGGAAGGGGGGGGGGTGTGGGGGGGGGGGGGGGGGGGGGGGGGGGGGGGGGCGGTCGGTATGGGGGGGGGGGGAGGGGTGGGGGGTGGGGGGGTGGGGGGAGGGAGGGGGGGGGAGTGGGGGGGGGGTGGCGGGGGGTGGGGTGGGAGGGGGGGGCGGGGGGGGGTGCGGGGGGGCGGGGGGGGCGTGGGGGGGGGTAGTGAGGGGGGGGGGGGGGTGGTGGTGAGGGGAGCGGGGGTGGGGGTGGGGTGGAGGGGGTGGGGGTAGTGGTGGGGGGGTGACGTGGGTGGCGGTGGTGGCGAGGGAGGGGGGGGAGAGGTGGGGGTGGGGGGGGAGGGTAAGGGGGGGGGGGGGGGTGAGTCGTAGGGGGTGGGGGACGGGGGGGGGAGGGGGGGGAGGGGACGGGGGGGGGGGTGGGTGGGGTGGGAGGTGCGGGGGGGGGGGGGCGAGGTGGGTGAGGTGGTGGTGGGGGGGGGGGGGGTGGTGGGTATGGGGGGGGGGCGGCGGGGGGGGGGGGGGGGGTGGTGATGGGGGGTAGGGGGGGGGGGTGGGGGGGCAGGGGGGGGGGCGGGGGGGAGTGGGGGGGGGGGGGGGGTGGGGGGGGGGGTGGGGTGGGGGGGGGGGCGGGCGGCGGGGGTGGGTGGCAGGGGGGGGGGGGAGGGGGGGTGTGGGGGAGCGGGGTTGGGCGGGGGGAGGGGGGGTGGGGGGGAAGGGGGGGGGGGGGCAAAAAATTCAAAAAATAAATCAATTAAAACTTCTCGGAGGGGGGGGGGGTGGGGGTGTGGGGGGTGCGGGGGGGGACAGTAGTGGGGGGGGGGGGTGGGGGGGGAGACGGGCTAAGGTGGTGGGGGGGAGTGGGGGGGCGCGGGGGGGGAGGGGAGTGGGGGGGAGGGGTGGTGGAGGGGCTTAGGGAGGGGGTGGGGGGGGGTGGGGGGGGGGGCGGTCGAGGGGTGGGGGGAGGGGAGGGGGGGGGGGGGTGGGGGGAGGGGTAGGGGGGGATGGGGGGGGGGGCGTGGGGGGGGGAGCGGGGTGAGGGTGGGGGGGGAGGTGGGGGGGGGTGGGGGGGGGTGTAGGGGGGGAGGCAGGGTGGGGGTGGGAGGGGGGTGGGCCGTGTGTGGGGGGGGGGGGGCGGTGGGGATTGGGGGGGGGGGGGGGGGAGGGGCGTGGGAGGGGCGGGAGGGGGGGTGGAGGGGGGGGTGTGGGCGAGGGGTGGGAGATGGGGGTGGGGGGTGGGGGATGGGTGAGGGGGGGGGGGGGGAGGGGGTGGGGGGGGGGCGGATTCGGGGGTGGGGGGAGGGGGGAAGGGGGGGGGGGGGGGGGGGGGGGGGGGGAGGGGGGGGGGCGGGGTGAAGGGGAGGAGAGGGTGAGGGGGGAGAGGGGGGGGGGGGTGGGAGAGGGGAGGAGTGGTGGGTTGTGGGGGGGGAGGGAAGCGCGGGGTGGTAGGGGAGGGTGGGGGTGCGGGGGGAGGGTTAGGTGGGGGGGGGGGCGGTGGGGGGGGGGGGGGGGAGAGAGGGGGGGGAGGGGGTGGGGGGGGGGGGGGGAGCTGGGTGGGGGGGGGGGGTGAGGGGGCGGGGGGGGGGGGGGGTGGGGGGGGGGAGGGGGTGGGGGGGGGGGAGCGGGGGTGGGGGGGGAGGGGGGGGGGCTGGGGGAGGGTGGGGGCGATGGGGGAAGGGGGGGGGTGAGGGGGGGGGGGAGGGGGGGGGGGGGGAGGTGGGGGTGGGGGGGGGTGGGGGAGGAGGTGGGGTGGGGAGGGGTCGGGGGGGTGGGTTGGGGGGGGGGGGGTGATGGGGGGGAGGGGGGGGGAGAGGGGGGGGGGGGGTGGGGGTGGGGTGGTGTGGAGGGGGTACAAACATACAATAAAACATTATCTAAAGGGGTAGAGGGTGGGAGCGGAGTGAGGGGGGGGGGCGGGTGGGGGGGGGGGGGGTCGGGGTGGGGGTGGGGGGGGGGGTGGGGGGAGAAGTCGAGGGGGGGGGGGGGGGTGTGGGGGGGAAGGAGGGGGGTGGGGGTGGGGGGCGGTGGGAGGGGTGGGCTCAAAGGGCGGGGAGGCGGTGGGGGGCGGGGTGGGGGGGGGGGTGGGGGGGGGTGGGGGGTGGGGCAAGGGGGGAGAGGGGGGGGGGGGGGGGGGTGGGGGGGTGGGGGGGGGGGGGGGGTGGGGGGTGTGGGGGGGGGGGAGGGGTGGGTTAGGGGGGGGGGGGGTGGGGGAGAGACGGGTGGGGGAGGAGGGTGATGGGGGGGGGGGGGAGGGGGTGGGGGGCGCGGGAGGGGAGGGAGAGAGGGAGGGGGGGGGGCGGGGGTGGGTGTGGTGGGAGGGGGGGGGGGGGGGGTGGGGGGGGGGGGGGCGGTGGGGGCGGGGGGTCGGGGGGGGGGGGGGGGGGGGGGGTGCGGGGTGTGGGGGGGGAGGGGGGAGGGGGGGTGGGGAGATGCGGTGGGGGGGGGGGGGGGGCGGGGAGGGGGGGGGGAGGTGGGTGGGCGGCGGGGGGGGGGTGAGAGGGGGGGGGGAGAGTGGTGGGCGGAGGGGGGGGGGGGGGGGCGAGGGGGGGGGGGGTGGGGGGGGGAGGGTGGGGTGGGGGAAGGGTGGGGGGGGGGGGGTGGTTGGGTGAGTGGGTGTTGGGGGGGGGGTGGGGGAGGGACGGGGGGTGGAGGGGGGGGGGGAGGGGGTAGGGGGGGGGGAAGGGTGGGGGGGAGGGGGAGGGTGGAGGGGGGGTGGGTGGGGGGGGGGGTGTGGGGGAACGAGTGGGGGTGGTGGGGGGGGGGTTGGGGGAGGGTGGGGAGTGGTGGGTGGGGGGGGGAGGAGCGTGGGGGGTGCCAAACGATGTCGGGGGGGGTGGGGAGTTGGGTGGAGGTCTGTAGCGGGGGGAGGAGGGGGGGGGGGGAGGGGTGGGGGGGGGGGAGGGGGGGGTGTGGAGGGTGCGGTGGATAGGTGGGGGGGGGAGGGGGAAGGGGGGGGGGGAAGTGGTTTGGAGCGGGGGTAGGTGGGGGGTGGTGTGCGTGGGGAGGGGGCGGGGGGGGTGGGGGAGGTGGGGTGGGGGGGGGGGCGGCGGGGGGTGATTGGGGAGGCGGGGGGGTGGGGGGTTGGGGGGTGTGGGGGGGGGGGGGGGCGGGGGAGTGGAGGGTAGTGGGGGAAGGTGGGGGGGGGGGAGGGGGGGTGGTATGAGGGGGGGGGGGGGTGGTGGGGGGGGGGGGGGGGAGTGGGGGGGGGTGGGGGGGCGGGGGGGGGTGGGTTGTGGGAGCGGAGGGGGTGGGAGGGGGGGGGAAGGATGGGGGGATGGGGGTGGGAGTAGAGGGGGAGGAGGGGAGGGGGGGGGGGGGGGTGGGGGAAGGGAGGGGGGGGGGGGGGGTAGAGGAGGAGTGGGGGGGGGGGGGGGGGGGCGGGGGGGGCGGGGGGTGTGGGGGGGGGGGTGGGGGGGGGTAGGGTGGGGAAGGGGGGGGGGAAGAGTGGGGGGTGTGGGGGGAGGTGGAGGGTGGGTGGGTAGGGGGGGGAGGGGTGGGGGGGAGGGGGGGGGGGGGTGGGGGTAGGGGGCGGGGGTGGGGGGGAGGGGGGGGGGGGTGTGTGGGGGTGGGGAGGGGGGGGGGGGGGAGGGGGCGGGGGGGGGGGGGTGGGGGGGGGGGGGGGGGTGGGGGAGGGTGGGGGTCTGGGGGAGGGGAGGGGGTGGGGGGGGGTGAGCGGGGGGGGGTGGGGGTGGGGGGGAGGGGGGGGGTGAGAGGGGGGGGGTATGGGGGGTGGGGGGGGGCGGGGGGGGAGGGGGGGGGAAGGGCGAGGGGGAGACGGGGGGGGGGGGGGGGGGTGGCGGGGGTGTGGGAGGAGTTGGGGGGGGGTGGTGGAATGGTCTTAGGGGGTGGGGGGGGGGGGGTGCGGGTGGGGGGGAGTGGGGGGGGGGGGGCGGGGGGGGGGGGAGTGGTAAGTGGGGGGGGGGGGGGGAGCGGGGGGGGGGAGGGGGGTGGGGGGGTGGGGGGGGAGGGGGGGGGGGGGGGGGGGGGTGTGGGGGGGGGAGGGGGGCGTTCGAGGGGGGGTGGAGGGGCGGGGGGGGGGGGGAGGGGAGGGGGGGGGGTGGGGGGGGGAGTGGGGGGGGGGGGGGGGGGGGGAGGGGGGGGGGAGGGGGTGGGGGGGGGGGTGGGGGGGGGGGGGGGGGGGGGGGCGGGGGGGAGGGGGAGGGCGGGCTGGGGTGAGAAGGGGGGGGGTGGGGGGGGGGGGGGTGGGGGGGGGGGGGGGTGGGGGGAGAGGGGGGAGGGCGCTGGAGTGGGGGGGGGGGGGTTGGGGAGGGGGTGGGGGGGGTGGGGGGTGAGAGGGGGGGGGGAGGCGGGAGGGGGGGAGGTGGGGGGGGGGGGGGGGGGGGTGGGGGGTGGGTGGGCGGGGGGAGGGGAAGTGGGGCGGGGGTTGGAGGTGTGGGGGGGGATGGGGGGGTTGGGGGGGGGGGGGGGGGGAGGGGGGGGATGGCGGGCGGGAGGGGTGGGGGGGGGGGGGGGGGTGGGGGATAGGGGGGTGGGGTGGGGGGAGGGGGCGGGGGGGGGGGGGTTGGGGGGGTGGGGGGGGGGGGGGGGGAGGGGGGGCGGTTGGCGGGTGAGGGGCGGGTGGGGGGGGGGGGGAGGGGGGGGGGGGGGGTAGGGGAGGGGGGGGGGGGGGGGGAGTGAGGGTGGGGGGGGGAGTGGTGAGGGGGGGGGGGGAGTGCCCGGCGGTGGGGGGGGGTGGGAGGGGTGGGGGTGGGGGGGGGTTGGGGGGGGGTGGCGGGGGGGGGGCGGGGGGGGAGGGTAGGGAGGGAGGGTGGAGGGTTTGGGGTGGGGTCGGGGGGGGGGGGGGAGGGGGGGAGGGGGGGGGGGTGGGAGGGGGTGTGGGAGGGGGGAAGGGGGGGGGGGGGTGAGGGAGGGGGGGGGAGTGTGCTGGGGGGGTTTGGGTGGGGGAGGGGAGGGGGGGGGTGGATGTAGGGGGGAGGGGGAGGGGGGGGGTGGGGGGGTGCGGCGGGAGCGGGGGGGGGGGGAAAGGGGGGAGGGGGAGGGGGGGTGGGGGGGGGGTGGGTGGGGGGGGGGGGGGGGGGGAGGCGTGTAGGGGTGAGGGAGGAGGGGGGGTGGGCGGGGAGGGGGGTGGGGGGGGGGTGGGGCAAGGGGAGGGGGTGGACGGGGGGGGGGTGGAGCGTGGGGGGAGGGGGGGGGGGGGGGTTGGGGGGGGGGGGGGGAGGGGGGAGGGGGGGGGGGCGCGTGTGAGAAGGGGGGTCGGGGGGTGGATGGGGGGGGTGGTTGGGAGGCTGGGGGGGGGGGGGGGCGGGTGTGGGGGGGGGGGGGGGGTGGAGTAGGGTGGGGGTGGGAGTGTGGGGGGTGGGGTAGGGGGGGGGGGGGGGGGGCGGGTGTGGGGGGGGTGGGGGGGGCGGGGTGGGGCGCGTGGTGTTGGGGGGAGGGGGGGGGGAGGGAGGGGGGGGGGAGCGTGTGAAGGGTGGGGGGGGGGGGAGGGGGTGGAGGGTTGTTGGTGTCGGAGGGTGGGATGGGGGGTCAGGGGAGGGGGTGGGGGGGGGAAACGGGGGGGGGATGGGGGGGGAGGGGGAGGGTTGATACAATAAGTAGAATGTGCTAACAAACTACTAACTGGATATTGTGTGTGTGTGTGTGTGTGTGTGTGTGTGTGTGTGTGTGTGTGTGTGTGTGTGTTAAAGGGTGTTAAAAATCAACTTTGCCATCTGTCATACAAAGCACATATACAATAAAATCTAAACAAAATCTTATTATCTATTCTGTATGTAAATATTTTTTATTTATCCATAATCTTTTTAAAAAATCAATTTATCTTATTAACAATAAAATTAACAAATATGTTTATGTATCAATTATTGTCTAACAAATATCATTATTTAACTATAGTGTGCGAGATTTCCTTCAGCTTCTACTCATCAACATCCTCAAATTTTACTTCTACGGCAAAATTTTCTCTGAAAACTTTCTTTGCTTTCTTCTTGTGGGGGTTATCTAGCTCATCTCTCTTAAGATACAGTCTGAAATATACAAGAATCAATCTAAAAATAGCCATGAATTACCTCCCCTTTTAAATGGATTTTCAGTCAATCATTAATATCAATACCATATAAAATATCATATATTCATACTTCTTAAGGGAAAACGCTAACATATATTTGATTTTGGTTACATAATAAACAGAATAACATATCAAGCTAACTTTTGAGGTTATTAATGTGTCTAATACAAAACAGGTTAAGGTCTCACCCATGTTACAAAGGTTTGGACTTTTAGAGAATATCATCCAATGAAGAAATGTACAAAAAAAGAAAATTTGTCAAATATGACTAAGGTTTTTTTAAGATTTTATCTTGCAGCTACCAGAAAAAATGTATATCTTTTATCATTTTCATTTGAATTTGAAAGATGTATTATGCCAAACCCATAATTTTTCAATTATATGGTGGTGGCCAGTTTATAATAGCGGAGAAGAGAACATGGTTATAATGCACCTGGAAACAGCCCCTCCGCCTTCTGTAAATAATCTGACAAACTTTCTCACAAAATCAACTTAGGTTCCAGCAAGGCTAGAACCAACGCTAAGTAGAGGTGAGAGACTTCATAATCAAAAGTCTGATCCTCTAACCACTTGACCAAGGAGGCCCCCAACAACACCCCTATATACTAAATTGGTTTACAACTGAAAAATCCCTTGCAAAGTCAACTGAAGACAAGATATAACAAGATACACTAAAAGTCTGTAATTTGACATTTTTCTATTTTATATAATCTATATAGGGAACTCACGAAGTGTCTTAGACAGTTTACATGATATAACAAGATAAACTAAAAGTCTGTAATTTGACATTTTTCTATTTTATATAGTTTATATGGGAACTCACGAAGTGTCTTAGACAGTTTACATGATATAACAAGATACACTAAAAGTCTGTAATTTGACATTTTTCTATTTTATATAGTTTATATGGGAACTCACGAAGTGTCTTAGACAGTCTACATGATATAACAAGATACACTAAAAGTCTGTAATTTGACATTTTTCTATTTTATATAGTTTATATGGGAACTCACGAAGTGTCTTAGACAGTTTACATGATAAAACAAGATAAACTAAAAGTCTGTAATTTGACATTTTTCTATTTTATATAGTTTATATAGGGAACTCATATAAACTGTCTTAGACAGTTTACATGATAAAACAAGATAAACTAAAAGTCTGTAATTTGACATTTTTCTATTTTATATAGTCTATATAGGGAACTCACGAAGTGTCTTAGACAGTTTACATGATAAAACAAGACAAACAAAAAGTCTGTAATTTGACATTTTTCTATTTTATATAGTCTATATAGGGAACTCACAAAGTGTCTTAGACAGTTTACATGATAAAACAAGACAAACAAAAAGTCTGTAATTTGACATTTTTCTATTTTATATAGTCTATATAGGGAACTCACGAAGTGTCTTAGACAGTTTACAAGATAAAACAAGATAAACTAAAAGTCTATAATTTGACATTTTTCTATTTTATATAGTTTATATGGGAACTCATATAAAGTGTCTTAGACAGTTTACATGATAAAACAAGATAAACTAAAAGTCTGTAATTTGACATTTTTCTATTTTATATAGTCTATATAGGGAACTCATGAAGTGTCTTAGACAGTTTACATGATATAACAATACAACCTAAAAGCTTATAGTTTGACATTTTCTAACTGGTTTTGATAATGTTTATATAATTATCTTTTACTAAAACTCTTTTTCACCCCAAACATTTTAGTTGGGGTGCAATATTGTAAAGAAAGTAATGAACGGGATTTTTTTCAGCAAGTAGAAACAGTTTATGATAGCAAAAATAATTAAAATAATAAATATGTTTTATGAAACTCAGCAAGAGAGCACCTAGGAACAATTTGAGGTGAACTAAGTTGGTAAAACTTGTTGATAATCTTTGCTAAATTAGAGCAATACATATCTTTAAATGCCACAAATCAAATAAAAATCTTGGAATGTTTTTACCCATACACCCCAAATAACTAAATGGTATGCTCTAGTATACTGTTTCAGATCAGTCTATTAAAGTGTGTGGGGATGAAAGCATTAGGCACTTTTATAAATTATCAGAAACGTTGGTGTGTACAAACACACATTAAAATCCACAATTTTGACATATTAACCCTAAAGACATTTCAAGCATTTATTCCTCAGCTACTTACAGTTCTTATGATAACAAAAGAGCTGCTTGTTATCCATATAACTGATTGTTTTTAGTCTTACCTGTTTTCCTCTATAAAGTATGTATGGAACCAAAAGAAGAATGCACAGTGGTCATAAACCTTTGGAATGTTTTTCTGTAAATAAATAAATAATAAAATTTTCATACTACACTTTCAAATATGTATTAACACATTTAGGCACCAAGATAAATGAAATAAGAGTTTAATTATACCTAGTATTGTAGATTAATAGAATCTTACACAAGTATGTATTCATTGCTATTTTCAATAAAGAACAATGCTTTCAATGCTGTACTGTACGCACTTTATAGAAACAATTGATATCCACACCATAGTGTTGTTAAAACAATAACACTGTGGTGACAAAAGTTAATTGTTACACATAATTATATAAATATTCACTAAACACTTGAATTTGTGAATTTATGTGAAAATTAAGGTCTCACAAAATAAGTGATCAACAGATTACAGTGTGATTATAATCCATAAACTTACAGCAGATGAGATAAATCGGACTTTGATATCTTCGGTTAATGTAGGACAATTCTGTAGATTTACAACAACACTGTCACTGTCTGGGTACTTCAACAGCTTTGCAAAGAAAGAAAACATGTTTACAATCTTAAAACAATAACATAATCAATTTATTTATGAGTGTATTGTAACAGGATTACAATACGTATCATATCAAATGTAGGTAATGTCTGCAAGACATAATGATATCCCTGCTTTTCACCATTATTTTGAAGTTTATGTTTAACCCATTCAACCCTAAAGACATTTTGGACTGGAGTCCATCGTTTTAGGCATTGATGAGTTTTTAAACTAAAAATCAATATCAAATGATACATTTTGAAACGACATGACTAAGTAATGACGAAATATTTTACAGGAGTTACACAGACAAAACAGGTGACCTTTATGTCAAATCATACTAAAATTTTACCAAACAATGACTACGTTGAATAGACTTGTAGAAAATTGTTAAAAGCCAAAACTCTCATAATATGTACATCTCATTTATATATAAGAAAAATTACTTGGACAAAACAGGTCCATGAGTTGTAATTTTCATGTTTTTCTCTCTGCTGATACAATGGTTTTTTTTTTAATTTGTGGATCAGTAGTAACATAAAAATAAAATCAGGTCCTACAAAGGCAACACATAATATATCAATCATGCATAATTTGATCAAATCATATTCACTACTTCTTAAATTCATGGGCTTATCAACACTTTGGCATACATTTTTTCCCATTATATATCATGTAATGTTAGCAGACAAATGGATAGAGTCAGATGAGTGTTAGCATGAGCACCTGATGGTGAGATTTCAGACAGATAAAAAGATTACCAGTATGAGTGTAAAAACCTTGTATATATACTAACCTGACAATTGACACTTGTACCAAATCGTGCTTCATAAATGAGTAACCCATTAGCTCGTATTTCCATTGTAAGATCACTTCCATCACCATTGCCAACACCTTTATAAAATTGTATCAACATTTAAAAATTTCTAAATATTTGTCTTTAAATAAAGAATTGTACTTTCCAACAACAATTACAGTTTAATAATGATAATAACAATTATAGTTTTGATAATAACAATTATAGTTTTGATAATAACAATTATAGTTTTGTAATAACAATTATAGTTTTGATAATAACAATTATAGTTTTGTAATAACAATTATAGTTTGATTGTTGTTTTACATCCCGTCAAGAATTTTTCACTTTTATTGAGATGTCACCAGATTTAGGTGAAGTACTACAGATTTTGGCTTGTCCTATGGACTGATGCCAATGCAGTGAGGGTTCTTTTAAGTGCCATGCATTTGCAACACGGAACCTCAGTTTTCAGTCTTAAGAAAGACTCGTGACTTTCACTTTGTATGCCGAGCACTTGGCGACAGTCACTACCATTTTTAAAGTCTTTGGTATGACCCTGTCCAAGAATAGAACCTGAGACCTTCCAATCGCGAGTCAAACTCTCTACCACTGCATCACTGCAAGTGGTGAAACATCTTATTAAGAAGACATGTGACTTTACCCTCTATGTCAAATTTATGGCAATAGAACATTTTAAAAAAGTTTTGAGTGTGACCCTAATAGATTTGATTTGAAAACAGTAAACCATCAAGTCAAATGCATTAGTTATGTACAAAGTTTGACAAATGAAAAAAGTTCCATAATTTTTTCAAAATTTGTTCTGTTCAAGTAACTTTATCAAAATATACAAAAAATGACATCTTTATGACCTATGGTCTTACCTTGTATCCCCTCAATTTTCACAGACACCATTTTTTTCTCTCTTCTTGGCGGAAGTTGGCCATCAAGGCTCTTAACTACTTTTTCATAATATTCAACAAATCTACTCTGAAGGATAAAGAAGGATCAACATTTGATTTGTTTTATTAACTTACAATACCTCTGGATAAATATTTTTTTAAAAGAAAGAAATGCTTAGACATCTAAAATAAATGTTCACATCCATTTGAACAAAGAAAAAGATATTCTAAGAGTATCCTATTGGTATATTTCTTTTTAATGGTCATTAAATGTTGCATTAATATTCACCTAGCAACCTAAACTCTACCATATTGCTACACATATCTAAACTATCTGCCATTTGATTCTGTTCTCCCTTGGCATGAGTTTACATGCAGCTTAAACTATAAATCTATCCATATACAAGCACACTACACTACATACAGTGTAAGATTATTCATTCCTATCTTGATTAATAAACCAATAGAGTTGGACCATTCTGTTACAGTTTGTCATTACAGAATGCAGTTTCAAAGAGAAATGTAGGGCAATACTGTAAACATGAATATACCTGTTCTTAATTATACAATTTTCTTATACAAATCATACACGTGGGGTTATTTTACACAATGTCACATCTTACTTTTAACAGTCCTTTATCAAACAGGGGTTAATTTACACAAAAACTCTTCATTGCATATTTAGTGTAAATTACCCTGTCGCGTTAAGGTCTATGTCTACAGTATCACTTCCATCGTTGTAAAACCAGAGTCCGGAATTGCTATGCTCTTTCCTACCTGTGGTCTAAGATAATTGCGTAATTAAGAAATTCGTGGTTTTTCGATGATGTATCACTTCTGGTTAAGAAGCATATCACATACATCTGGAATATGAATATCATGAAGCAACTGGTGTCAAATTTGAAAAGCGACCCCCCACAAGAAAGTGATGCCATGCGTAATCTTCATAAAAGAGAACATTCATCTAAACTTAAATCCTTGCAGATGTACTGAAACAAGATATCAATTTATGTCATCAATATTAATATTACAAAATTGTAAGTGAACTGAATGGAACATTTTGAAATTGGTCTATTGCACATTTCAAATATTTGGAGTAAAGAATGGCCACTCAACACATAGATATTTTAATTAAATATCTAATGTTGAAATGAATGATGTCCACACACTTACTATATTTCTTAGAAAATTATCCACTGACACTGATTTATTTGTAATATTACCTGACTTGGTGTTTCTACACCTTGAAATCTTGTTCCAACGTTTAGATCTGTTCGCCTGTCACCAAAGTATGTAAGACTATCCTGAAAGAATATTTGTGTATTTTCTTAAAGTCATAATTATAAACAATTATTCTGTCCCCTACTTGAGAAGTCATTATTATTAATTGAATGTTAGCCAATAAAGATACAGCAATGGTGGATTACAATCTATATATAGAATTCTGTGAACGGTGGCAAATGAGAATGTGGTCCTCAACAAAATAATACAATTACAGTCAAACCCACATATACTGAACTTGAAAGGTGGGAATCAATTTTTTCTTTCAAATAAACAGGGTTTTCAAATAAACAGGGTTAAAATGGTAATAAAGATATTTTGTAGGAGAATCAAAATAATTTCAAATAAAGTGGGATATCAATGTAACAGGGTTCATTGTATGTAAGTTTGACTATATTAGGTTTTTGACTGACTATCCATGGAGTCACAAACCCAGTAACATAGCCATGGGATTCAACCTACTGTTATCTAACATATATGAAATGAAAATAAATCAAATTAATGTCGATCTAAAAACAAAAAAGAAAATTCAATTTCAAGCAATTAACATTCTAAATTTTATGTTGTATCTTCAAATGTCGTCTGTCATGCATTAACACTCATTTCAAAATAAAACGTGAGCATTTATGGAACCTACTTAAATTTACACAAATATGACACTGGAACTGGTAAAATATATTTTTTCATAGCAAAAAATGACTGTAATTTAAAACAAGTTTTAGGGTGTGTAATATTAAACGTAAACAATCCTATTTAGGGCTATTACCATGGTACATGAATATATACTCTGCCTGGACTAAATAAACAACCAAATAACATTCTCTATCTTGTATTAATTGATATAAATAACTGTACGGGGTGAAAAAGACAGTTTACCCATTGTTTATTGTTAAAGAAATAATTTTCATCAACATAATTTTGGCTTGAAGTCACGATGTACATGTAGCAAAACGATCTATCACCACTTTCACTTATAGACATCAACGCTTTCGGCTATTTGTTTTTTGTTGAAGACATTGTTTCTGTTTGAAGTCCATTATGAACAGACCGATTAAACAAAAATGAATAGGTTTACATATCTCAATCTACTTGTGATTAACTTCAAAAGTTGTGATGATTGTTGTGTAAACACCCGACAATGGACATAGCAATTTTCCCCAACTTCCGTGAAGAAAAACTGGAAATTGTAATGTTCAATGTTCGAGTTATTTCCCTTTGCGATATCAACATACACACAGTATACAAGAGACCATCCACTGAAATTGAGTAGTTGCTGGTTATGTAAGGCATCAGGTCACCATAAAGGGTGTATAAATAAAGGAAATATGCACAGAGAATCCCATTAAGGCAGGTTATGTGTAGCAATTAGTTGACAAACACGTTAGTTTGATAGTTTTCAATATGGACAGGAACTTTCACATGCCATTTGCATAACAAGCTTCTCCTACTCAATGCTATCCCCTCTCTTCTGCTTTTATTTTCATTTTTCCATGGACCAGAAAACATACATATTCTTGATGGTTCAACTGAAATTGATTTAGCTTCATGTTGGTATCAGCGATATGTAATTATTTCTATTTACATCTCTGTATGCTTGTATAGCTGTCAATATCATTATGATGAATGGTGGAGTAATACTGCAGTTTGTGAAGGCAGGCTCAACATCACTGAATTTTTACATAGTAGAATTCCATATTTGTAAATAGATCTAAGATGTTTATTTGACTTTTCTGTAAAAGTTGAATTCTTGAGTTGGACTATATTTTACACGAAGTGCGAATGCTGCCTCCATGACCTCTTCACTGCTAACAGGATAGCACCCAATGAAAAGTAAACCCATAAAAGGTTGGTATTACATAACAACCCATAATAATGAACAGCATTTTATTTACCTTATTCACTTTCTTTACATGTTGTACATCCTTAAATGATCAAGAGAGATAAAATTTGAAAGATATGTAATAAAAACTTACCTCTGCTTGTTCAAATACACCACAATGAATGAGCCATACACAGATCATAGTTCCAGTCCGACCTTTACCGCCTTTACAGTGAACAGCTATGACATTTCTTTCATCAGCTTCCATCCATTCCTTCACATTGGCACAGTAATCAACCATGTCTCTGTCAATGAAAAACTCAATATTATGAGTGTGCAATAGCATTGAATATATGAAACTACTTTTTTCTTTTTTTCTTTTTTGGTTTTACATCCTGTCAAGAGTCTTTTACTTATATGGCGATAACACCAGTTTTAGTGAAGTACTACAAATCTGGACCTGTGCTATGGACTGATGCCAATGCAGTGAGGGTTCCTTTAGGTGCCATGCCTGTCCATGACTTTCACTTTGTATGCTGAAGCATATGGCAAAGAAACATTTTTTTAAAAATCTATTGTAAGACCCAGTACCGGGAATCAAACTCGGTATCTTTCACTTGCAAAGAATGATCTGCTACTAGATTAATATGTAAAATAACATTTTTCCAGACAAACATGGTGAAGACAAAATTTTAAACCAACTGAAGGAGAAAAAATAAATAAAATAAATATAAGAAGAATGTGTCTGAGAACACAAATGCCCCCAATCAAGCTGGCTCGTAAAACTTGAAAATACTTTATGAGAGCATTTGATATAAGAGCAGAAACAAACAAAAAATTGCACTTTATAAAGGGGCATAACTCCAGAAACATTAACAACTCATTGCCCAAATGCAAACTCTGTCTGCATCTTGTGATTCTTACAACTGTTTATGAATTTCATAAAATTTGGATGAAAAAAACTAAAGTTAGTGTGCTGAAACAAAAAAAATTTGTAATTTCCATGTTATTAAGGGGCATTACAGTATATGACTCACTGCCCAAATCTGAACTTGCATCTTGTGCTTCTTAGTATTGTGTCCGAGTTTTATTTAATTTGGATTTTACTGAATTTGGAATTTGGATTTTATTCAATTTGGATTTTATCAAATTTGGATGAGGCAAACTTTTAGACAGTAGAAACAAAAATCGGATGGGCAAAGGCAAATGGTAACAATTAATGCCCCTTTCCCCTCAGGCATAATTCTTTTTTTATTCTGTGTTTTTCAGACTTTTTTTTATTTTCTATTCGTTTTTTTTGTTTCCAAATGAAAAAGAAAAAATATGTTAACATCGACATAGTTATACAAATGTATACATGCTATGAATAGATGCTGCGATGTCAAAATTTCCTTTGTAGTTGAATTATTTACAATTATATAAAATGGTCAG